>BQKN01065176.1:880815-892457 GCA_022839385.1 Asparagus kiusianus
TATATATATATATATATATATATATATATATATATATATATATATATATATGTATGTATGTATGTATGTATGCGCGCGCGCGCGCACACACACACATATCCAAAATTCAATCTTAACGTCTATATAGTAGTGAAGAGGCGGAACTAACACAGGTAAAGAATTTTAATAACCTTGATCATTTAAAGGAGAGAACAAAAGTACTATACCTGTCCCAACTTAATATCTCCACGTTTCGGATTGAACAACACATGGATGTTCCCAACAACCACAGTCTGGCTGGGCATCGGCCTAAAGAAGTCAAATAGATACAAGAATTTATATCATTCATGAGGAAAGTTTTGTATGTACAAAATATAATTGTGCCAACAACATACTCATACATATGTCCGTGTTTATGTTTGAATGCATGTATATGTGCATGTAATTAGAGAATGCATCTACAATATTAGCATAAATAACCAAAAAGAAGTTGTACTGAAATGTCACTTCAAATATATTACAATGATTTCAAGGTAAAACTCACTCTGATGAATCCGCATCTTCGCATGTTGAAATATTTGATTGATTGTGACAGACCTACACAAAACAATAAGTATGAACTTAAGATCTTAGGATCCAGCTTTAGAGAATATGAACGAACTGACTTTATGACTTCATCGTCGCAATCAATTAAAGATGATATGAAGAAAAATCAACAGGATCCCTTTGTCATCTTATAACAGTATAAAGACAGTAAACAATCGAAATCAAATAACTTAATGAGTAAAATACCAGACTACAAATCCACAACACAGTTTTTCAGAAAATACCTAACCCTTCAAAGTCAGTTACCAATATAATAGCAAGAGAAAAAGAATGGGATCTTAGCTAACCTTATGTTTCTGTAACATGATCTCCAGGTCTGAAAGAGATGTCATCAGGACAGTTGTGGAGTCAAGGCATCGGTAAACAGTCAACAGACAAACATGGAAAAGATGCCCATACCATAAAAGGAAACTAGGACAGTATATGACAGGACTAAGAGCTTGATATTGTTAAGAATTAAAAGCCCTGATTAGCAACTAATATGCAAGGACATGACTCAATTTGGCTCTTTGGTTTATATTAGCATCATAAAATTGGCTTTATTGCTAATATTTATCAAATTAATTATTTAAGTATGTAGTTTCTAGACCTTCTCACTACTTCATATATAAATTTCAGATCCTTTTTTTCTGGTGGTTAGATGATCTCACACAGTGCATCTGATATGTAGATTTTGAACACTACGGACTGGCCAGCTTCTTCTTTTTTTTTTGTGGTTAGATGAGCTCAAACAGTGCATCTGATATGTAGATTTTTCACACCACCAACTGGCCTTACATATTTTACGATAAGCACCTTTCTCATACATATTATATAAGATTTTGCACACCACCGACTGGCATTATATAGTTTACGATAAGCACCTTTCGTACATATTTATCATCAAGAGTCTGTACCAATAAAGGAATATGTTTTAATGTAACGAAATGAAAATCCGAATGTCCTTGAAAGAGTTAAATTATTTTGGGGTCAAGTTATAGGTGTTTACTTTGAGATACATGCTACACCAAAAGATCAGCAAACTAACCAAATAAGTGGTCTAAATTGTGCAGTTGAAATTTTCAAACACTTAGAAAAAAATAGTGGGAATCTAAACTTATGTGATGGCATTTGAATATTAAATTGATGGTACTGTTTGCCTAAATCTGCAATCCATAAGTGCAACAACAAGCAAAGTCATAATAGAACCATGAAAATTTTAAAGCATGTCAAAGGAAACAAAAATTATTCTACTCTTTAAAAGATTATACATCAACATGACCTTCCTCCCTCAGCTAAAACAGAAATGGAAGACACATGAAAATATATGAAAGCTGGAAAAAGACAAGAACTTGTCCCTGGATACGCGCCAGTCCCAAAAGGAGAATTAACTCCAGCCTAAATTGATGACAAGGCTTGTTAAAGCTCTGGAGTTTTTATGCATTGACTAACACAAATTTTCATGACTTGTACAACTAACTTTTTTGACAAATGAAGGTGATCATGAGATACCTTATAGGTTTGTTAAGTTTTAGCCAATTTAGACCCTCTTTGTGAGCCTAAGGCCCTAAACATATAGTCCTGTTCTTTAATAAAAGACAAAACAGTTCCTCTGAAGTCAGATAGACACATACTACTCCTTATATGGATGAAAATACATTTGAAACATAAAATTACTAATGCTCCAGTGAAAGAATATTTTAGTACCATTTTAAAACCTTATAACCAAGTAACCTGTAATAAAATAATGTTTCCTCATATGTAATTACCTTCAGTGTCATTGGTCCACAAGGAGAAGGCAATATTGGTGGATGTCATAGCATTATATACGTGGACCCTAACAGGCTAAGAGTTTAGTTTTTTCTAATAATATGTGAGAGAAACAAACACGAAAAATCTGAGTGCCAAAATTACATCGTTTAATTCATTGTAGAAGCCATTTATAAACCCAGGCTGGGGGAAAACTATCAGTTTGAAACTGGCATTTTACAACATTGAGGACACAATGAAGTTATTACTGAAGAAGCGAACAGCATTGGCTTTGTTTCCTATCAAAGAGAGACTAATATGCCATAATGACATAAACAAAGCCACAACACTGGGTTGAAAATAATCACATGACCACAACTAGGAAAATGGGAAATACCCAAAGCTGCACCATTGCCGTATATGTTTGAAGGATTTTACTTAGAAACCCAACAGTATCCCTCAAGTTTCATATTAGAATAGTGATACGCTAGTTGCTTCAAATGAGAGCTTAGCCCAAACATACTTATAATCTAGCAACAATAAAAATCATCTAAGAATCAAGGATATAGTGTACCTTAAGAACACAAAGTTGCGCGACATTGTCTCGAAGTCCAAAACTTTGATATTCTATGTTTTCTTGATGTAAAAGAGAAGATCTGATTTCAGAAAAAAAAAAACCAGTTAAGTACTAATATATTAAAAAATCTATGAGAATTAGCAAAAATGAAGATGAACCTTAACCAGCATTCTTATCCACTATATCTGAATGTAAATTATTAAACAAGCTACTCTAGGTATATCATTCATGCACACGCTCTGTGCTTTAGACTGGAGTTGGCAGAATTAGCCATTCAATTTCTAGGGAATAATGGGCCTACTAAACATATCGTTCCTTACACTTCTTCTTGGCTGCTTGGCCTGTAGTAGGTATCTAGTTCACTGCTTTAGGTATTTGCTTTAGGTATTAGTACTATGGCTTTCAACCTATGCGACTCGTTTAGATCATGAGTTGGAACAAACGAAACAATTTTTTTCATTACCAATCATAAGTACCAATGAATAGGATAGATAGAGTGGAAAAAGCCATTTTTACTATTTAAAATTGAGAATCTATCTTATACCTATATTTGTGTATTATAGATGTCTGCAGTCTAATTATTCAGCATGGCTTTCAGTCTAATGGCGGTTACAGTCATCAGTTAAAAATATATTTTTAGGTATTACTTGATAAGTGCATTCTTCTGGCATATCCTTAACCTCTTTTACCAATTCTGACCAGTCAGTCATTATTAATAGCATAAAATATATTTCTGGGTCATCTTGGGCTTTTTAGATCACAAGAGGAAACTATCTCCAAAATCAAGACTGTCAATTCACAATGTTTAATGCATTTTCCAAAGCTCATGTTCAATGATATAAAAGTCTTATAAGTCCCTGCCACTGCACCAAAACACCAAAGTTACAGTGAGAGTTAAGGGCTATATTTCAATATTCTAGGTTCCTAACATGACCCCGCAGGTTGTGCGACCCTTTTCTTATTAGCCGAAGCCTACTCACACAGCAATGCCAGTTTTTTAGAAAATCCGCTTTTAATTCGTAGAACCTAGGTTGAGGGTTATATTTTTATAATCTAACAAAAAGATCGCCCAAAAACCTTCCCGCAGTTAGCAAAGTCAATTAGTCATGGGATTGTTCCAACTATTTACTATGAAACACCGTCATTTCTCAGAAATAAAGACAGTAAAATTCCAGTGACACTGTCAAGTTGGGTATGTTGCGGGAACGTTATCCATCTGGCTTACGGTCTCTGTCAAGAAGCCAAGTGTTTTGTAGCAAATCTAGTTATGATACCACCTCATATAAATTTTATATACACCATTAGCTTTGAGAAACTATCATCATCATAGGATAAGCACTTTATCCAAGAGTTACAGGCATCTAAAATAAATATTGACACCTTTCTCATCTAGAGAGCCTAGCAGTGTGATGACATATGCAATGAGAATGCAGAGATAAAAAATTTGAACGGTAGACCAGACGTTCGTGCATCTGAAGATCTAATATTGTGTCAAACAACTATATCAATATACAGGGTTGACAGGTTACAGTCCAACAATGTGTATCGATTATAACTTACAAGCAAACCTACCATGTCTACAGGAAAGTGGTCTGCAGAACAAACAATGATTTGATCTGATCAACAAGTTTTTATTGTAAGGGAATGATCTATTGAAAACTAATCTAATGATTATTATCCTATGATAGCTTTCTATTGGTAAGAGCCTAACTGGACAGCATTTGTGTCCTTTAGTATATGATAGTAGACAGTTCAAAGATATAAATAAGAAGCCAGAGTATGCAATCCCTACTATTCATCTGTGTCATGTTTATTATCTCTTCTATCTCTTTCTTTCTCCACTTTTATACCATCTCTACTCTCTAGAAATCTTTTATTACCACTTTCAATTTTTCTGCACTGTTTCAGTTTGTTATTGATTTCTGATTCTCTAATAATTTCTCAACAATAAGACATAATTGAAACTAGACATCTAAAATGAATCTAAAAAATATTCATATTGGCTGGACTTGCCTATTCAAGTAGCTTGTAAATAGATTTCTTTTTTTCACCCTTTGTCACATTTCTTTTATAACCATGGGAACAGAAATAGTAGTGCTTACTCTTTTTCCTTCCAAAATATAGCACCCCCATCCCTTGCTTCCCCAGTCCGACCCTAGAACACCAACATATTAGAATGAAGTTCTGACTTTAAAAGTAGCTCAAGGGTTTAGTATAGAAAAAAAAACCTTATAAACACCAACATAACCATCTTCGCGAAGAAGATCGGCTAAATCATCAAAGCGATCAACTTCCTGCAAACAAATTAAACTTGTAATTAAAGTTTGTGCGCTCATTTTCAAGTCAAAGTAATTGTATGCATAAAAATGGGATAGCATAAAGTAATTTTTGTACATAACAAATTAATAATGTACTATACAAAACCCTCAACAAAGAAAAACAGAACTGTAAAAACATAAACAATAATTGACACTAGATAGCAATGCAACACTGGGAAAAAAATATTTATGATAACCTTGCAGACAAATGCATCTGCTATGTTGGAGTAAACAAGTGAGTAACAATAGGGTGTGATTGGCAACAAGTTAAAATTGGGCCAGTACTGAACCTGGCCCAATTTTAATTTGTTTCTTGTTTGTCAAAATTTTAGGCCAGAGCTGACCCAATTTTTTTAGCCTAAATAGTGCCATTAAATCAGTTTTCTTTTGGACCGGGGGAGTCTGATCCAAAATAAAACTGGTTTAGTACAAAACTGGGTCAAGACTGAACCTGGCCCAGTTTTGTTCACTTTGCCAAACACACCCTTAGATTATGTTACAGTCCATAACTCACAGAATTGACATGCATGATAGGTAAGGGAGTAGATAATCATCTGGTGTAGAAAAGATAAGGAGACATGTACATAGGTGAAGTAGTTAATTCTCAACCATTCCAAATCATGCAAGTTTTTTGCTAAATCATGCAACTTTTTTTACCAAATCTCCCCATTTTATAGTAGTGCTTAGTGATCTCGTATCTTTTAGATTGTGTTTGGTACACAAACTGCAGTATTTCCATAGGTCTCATATTTCTGATTTGTTTCTAAGAAATCAGATTTTATGAACACTGGATTACACTATTTTGCGTGCTTGAATATTCCCCTAAATGTAATTTTCTCTTATCGATGCAACACTCCTAAAAATATTGTTCCCAAACAAACTCTTGTGCAGCTTGGGTGCCACAATGAACAGGAAGAGAAGGGCATCAATGTATTACTGGCAAAGGTGGTAAAGGCAGCAACTGTCAGGAATACCAGATATGATGATAAAGATGATATTAGAATGATGACAGAAATACTGGAGAGCCGATGACAATAATAGTGGTGATGGTGGACAACAGTAGATGTGGCAGTGGCTAGTGGTTACAATGAGAATGTTTGGTACAAGGTGGATCGGGCAATAGAATTAGAGATAAGTAGTGAAAAAAACTGCTAGGAGTTGTACAGACATTGATCATGGCATGTGGTGGTGACAATAATAATAGTCCCAGTGTGGAGGCAATGATGGCGATGGCAGTTATAAGGGGTAGCAAATACGATGGCAGTGATGGCTATAACCACAATAGTGCGAGTGGAGTGGGCAGCATTGCTGGAGGTGATTGTGGCTGTGGATAGCAACAACATGGAAAAAGTGGTGAAAGAAAAGGACATCTTGGGAACCAAAATCTTATCTAGATTCACATACGTTGTGATGCAGGACAATCATGAATCGTCAATCAAAAGATTTTAAAATCTATTAGAATAATTTTAATTTTAGTAATATATGATCTGATTCCATGTAATCTTTGTTTAGTTAGGATTTATTTAGTATTTGATTTTGAAATCTCTTTCTATTTTAGCTAGGATTTTATTTCATTGCATCTTTTAGTTTCGCTAGGTTTTGATTTGATTAGGATTTTTATTTACTTCCGTAAGTGTTTGCTTGCTTTCTTTTCCTATAAATAAGAGATGTAATCCTCCATGAGAAATAGAAATTGATGAATAAAAAATTGAGTTTGATGTAAATTGCTTATTGGCATGTGAAGTAGGGGTGTGAAGCCCTTGGGTGTGAGACCCCAATATGTGATGCCTAGTACGTAACCTATTAAAATTCTCCTTCAATTATCCTTCTCAATCATCCACCACTTATTTTCCCTCCAAAAGAAGATTCTCCTTCAATTATCCTTCTCAATCATCCACCACTTATTTTCCCTCCAAAAGAAGCCTGACCATCCAACCCGTCAAAACACCTCCACACACACAAAAAAAGCTATTGTTCAACAGTGAATAGTATACACATTGTTCGCCTTGGTAGTCTTCTTCACCATGGATTTTAACCCCATTCTACCAAGTCGTCGATGATTTCTCGCCTCCAAATCGAAGCCCTCACGCCGCTCCCCATCATTTGGTATCAGAGCTGAATGATCCACAATTATCAGGGGTAAAATACTGCTATCTCCTTCACAATGGTATAACTTTAATCTATTTTAATTTGGAACCCTGGCCTACTTTTATGGATTTGATGGATATGAGGAGCCTTATGAATTTGATGTCTAAATATTCAATATAGAAGATATATTTTCTATCTATGATATGTCAAAACTGAAAACGTATTTTATGTTGAGTGTAGGCTAAAGAGAGGCAAAATATTGGTGGTAAAGAAACTATTATCATTCAAACATACGTTCGCGGATAACTATAAGGGCTTGTTTAGATTGAGGGGAATGAGGGTGAAGGGAAGTTAGGGGAACCATTCACCTTGTTTGGGAACATTTAGGAGGTGAAGTTAATTCACCCTGGTTCCCCTTGGTTCACCCCCTAATAGTGTAAAGTTTGTTACCCCTCAAATTGGGGTGTAACCAAGGGGAAGGAAACTCCCTTCCCTTCCATTCTCTCACCTAGTTTTCCTTAACTTCCCTTCACCCCCTACAAATCCAAACATGCCCTAAAAGCTCTTTTGGAAAGGATGTACTCTAGTCCACCATCTAGAAGATATTATTTCTCCTCACATTTTGAAGCAAAACCAACACAAATTCCTCAACCCCGGCCAGATTTGGATCTTCAATCAAAATTTAATTTCAATCCAGATCCGAAGCTTCAACTTGAGTCAAATGAGAAAGCAAAGCAAGATTAAAATTTTAATCAAGAACCAAAGCCCAAGTCTGAGCGTGAGCCAGAATCAAATGTAGATCAAAAGATCAATCCAGAGTGTGAGCCTAAACTACAGCCGGAAGAAGCAAATAAAAAGATAGATCCAGAGCCCGAACCAAAAACAAAGCAATAGCACGATCTAACGCTCGAGCTTGAATCAAACCCAAAGCTCAAGTCAAGCTTAGAATCCAAACTTAATATTGATACGCGGTGCAAATTTTAAAATAATCTAGTTATTGAGTTCGTTATTCCAGACGCTCCACTACCAACTCAACATCGGGTTTTACAGCTCATCTTGAAGATTTTGCAATTTACAACAGAATACTTCTCACCAGTCAAGTCAAACATTACACTCTCCCATTATAAAACTCAAGGTCGAGTTTTCTCTAACATTGGTAGATTTGATGCAAGACAATCAGTGTTGTAAATAACGGCAAAAAACGGGGCAATCGCGGCGCGAATAGCGGAAGCGGGCCATTAGCGCTACGCTTAAGACATTAGCGGCGTGCTTAAGCGGTAAAAACCGCTTTGTGTTCGAAAAGCACGTGTTAGCGGTTAAAAGCGCTTAAAAACGCTATTACCCGCATCAGGTTTTAATGAGAATCACCCCCGAACCCAACCCGAACCCGACCCGTACCTACTAATATTAAGGCTCTGTTTGGCAAAACTAGCTGAAAGCTGCGAGATTATAGCTGAAAGCTGTTAAGCTAGCTGAAAGCTGTGAAATTGTAGCTGAAAGCTGTTAGCTGTGTAGCTAGCTGATTGACTAGAGCTGTTTGGTAAAAGTAGCTGTACAACTAGCTTAAGTTTGTTAAATGACTAAAAAAAACATGCAATATTATTGATATAAAACTAGAATTATTAGGGGCAAAAACGTAAGACAAAAATTGGCAGCTCCTTCCCAAAGACAAACGCTACTTGAGGTAGCTTTTCAAAAGCTACTTGCAAAAGACACAATCTCTAAAATAATCTCCTCCTATTTTTGGTCACCAAACAGCTCTACTAGCTTATTGACCAAGTCAATAAGACACAAGCTCTTAGATAAGACACTTTTTTTGGTTGCCAAACAGTGCCTAAACCTCTCCCCTCATTTTGTGCCTTAGCTGCCTCTCCCAGTCTTCCCCACTCCCGACTGCCTCTCCCAGTCTCCCCCACTCCCCGCCTCTCCCAGCTCCAGCGACGAGTGACGCCAACTTCCAGCGACGCCGTCTAAGCTCCCACTCCTAACGACCGACGACTTCCAGGTTGTATAGCTGGTTTATGGAGGAACAAAGGTCTCATCTCATGCCTGTTGCAGTGCTCAATCTGATAACCCAATGCAATCGGGTATGTATAGCTGGTTTATTTATGGCATATGGATTATTTATTCTCTTCGTTTTCTCTTTGGCATGGTTTTGGCCCTTTTGGGTTTCTCTGTGTTGAAGCATGTACTGTTGGCCGTGTTTTTTTTTCTTCCCTAAGAAGTGGCAAATGGCATTCGGCTTTTTGGAGATTACTGTAGCAGGTTTTCCCTTCACTTACTGGGAATGGCGGTTTTTTCCACAACAAAAACACTGTAGCGGGGAAGGTATATGGACTTGTCTGCAACAGAAATGAATGAAGAAATAATTTATAGAATTTTTAGATTTTATATGATTTTTCTTATTATTTAGAATATTTAAATATATTTATATTTGACCGCTATTTGACCGTGCGCTATTTGTCGCTATATTGCCGCAATAGCCCGAAATAGCCTTAGCGTTAACTCGTCACGACGCGCCGTGATCCGCTATCAGCAACCTTGAAGACAATCATGGATCGTCCATCAAATGATTTTAAGTTCTATTAGAATAATTTTAATTTAGTAATATTTGTTTTGATTCTAAGTTATATTTGTTTAGTTAGGATCTATTTAGGATTTGATTTTGAAATCTCTTTCTATTTTAGCTAGGATTTTATTTCATTGCATTTTTAGTTTTGTTAGGTTTTGATTTGATTAGGATTTTTATTTACTTCCTTAAGTGTTTAGTTGCTTTCTTTTGCTATAAATAAAATATGTACTCCATGAGGGATAGACATTGATGAATAAAAAAATTGAGTTTGGTCTTGAACATGTGAATTGCTTATTCGCATGTGAAGTGTATTTACAGTGTGAAACCCTTGGATGTGAGGCCCCTAGGTGTGATACCTAGTACCTATTAAAATTCTCCTTTAATTATCCTTCTCGATCATCCACCACTCATTTTTCCTCCAAAAGAATCGTCGCCATCCAACCAGTCAAAACACCTCCACACATACAAAAAAAACTACTATTCAACCGCATATTGTACCCGCATACTGTTCACCTTGGTAGTCTTCTTCTTTGTCATGGATTTTAACCTCATTCCGCCACGTCGTCGACGATTTCTCGCCTCCAGATCGAAGCCATCACGCCGCTCCCCATCACGTTGCAAACCTGTCAATCAACCTATTGTAAAGGGAATCAAGTTCCTAGAACACATAGGAATGGATGGCAATGAGAATTTAATATTCCATGTTTGAGTTGTGCTCATGCAAGACTCTGGATCTGCATGGAATATTATTTCACCTAGAAGCAAACTCAGTGCTAATTATTAGTTGTTTGTTTATAACTTATCAATGCAGTGTACTTAGAAATTCATGTTTGAGACTTCTTGTTTCTAGTGCACTTAGATATTACAATCCTAATACTTAAGTAATGGTATTCATTAGATTGCTTGTACTGAAGTGTTCCAATTTTCAGTTAACCTTTCCTAATTTTCTGAATTTCTTGCAACTTTCCTACTTTCTATATTTTCCCTCTTTCTTCAGGTTTTGCACTTATGAGCCATCTAACACCTTTTTAGTTCTACATATGGGCTTTGACTACATACTTCACTTGAATAATAAAGTAGATTTCACAACTCTCTGCAACTTTCTTTTGCCTTGAAAACAGCTGCTACTAATTGTCCCCTGTTATTAAATTCTCAACTCTTTCCACTTCTATTATATAATTACAATTGCTGCAATATGCTCAGAAAGGTTTTACCTACTATATTTGGTGTTAAACTTCCCGTACAATACCGTACATATCAATATGACCAGGGCCACAAACTTCCCACTAAATATACAGGGTATCTATAGTGAGTAATATACAGAAACAAACTTCCCACTAAATATACAGGGTATCTATAGTGAGTAATATACAGAAAAAAAGTTAACAGTGCAACCTCGGTGACCAAGTGGAGGATGAGGAGTTAAATCTACTTTTCTATATTTAATGGAAGCGTGTAATCTAGCCAGAAGCACAATGTGAACTAGTTGTAAATTTATGCATATGTACATGTGTGTATCAGCTAAAACTAAGTTCCGATAGTGTTTGGCTTGATACAGCATAAAGTGCCTTAACTGAAAACCAAAAAGTTATCTATTGATGGCTATAGTTATCACTACCAAACAGAGATATTAACCATGTTGAATTATAAGGATCGGTTAGAGCCTAATTAGGAGCATATATTTATGTATAGTTGCTGATTCCTTATTTTCAGGGATTCTAGTTTCCTGAATTAGGTAGTTGTTATTTTGTTGCTTTATTTAGTCCTAACTTTA
>BQKN01065176.1:911245-924031 GCA_022839385.1 Asparagus kiusianus
CTCTCTCTCTCTCTCTCTCTCTCTCTCTCTCTCTCTCTCTCTCTCTCTCTCTCTCTCTTACACATTGTTTGAGAGTTTTTTTAGGGTTAGAGAATGGGATGGAACGTTAACTTTTCTTCCATTTTCCTCCCCTCCAATTTAGGGTAGAGGATAGAATGGAAATTAATGTAAAATTTTACAATGTGATGAGACAATTATACTCTTATGACATTAAAATCAATGAGTAATATATACTCACGTCCAATATGTAAGGGTATTTATGTAACTTTATACATATTCACTTCACTTCCCTCCTCTTTATTAGAACTCCTGATGCGGCATAAACATGTACCAAAAATATTGCAAGTGTACAACCGTGTCAAGTTATAGTATAAAAAGTTATCGATTCCACGAGGAAAGTGTTTTGTAGGAGAAAATATAAATTCGGTTCTTATGTTATGTGCGTGACAAATATGAGTGAAGAATAAGTGTGATTGTGGAGAGATGGAGAGAATGAAAATGATTATGTAAATGAATATATTTGAGAGTGGAAGTGATAAAAAAAATAAATGTGATCAACAAGGCAAGAAGGAAAAATCAAGAAACAAATAAAAATCAAGAATGAAAAATAAAATTCAAGAAAGTAAAGATGATGGATTCAATTAAAGATATGGGTAATCTAAAATTGAACCCACTTATTAGAAAATGGTGATTCCCTAGAGGGTTCTAGCCTAAAGGCGAATCAAAAAAAAAATAAAAATAAACAAAAAAAAACTAAACTCAAGAGGGATCTAGCCTCAAGGTGAATAGTACAAGAAATTAAAATCTAACTACAAAATAAATTGCAAAATGTAAACTACAAAATAAATTGTAAGAATTAAATGCAAGAAAATAAATCTAATATATAAGCATGAAATAAATCTAAGGCAAGAGGGTTCTAGCCTCTTGGCTATTTAACAAGAAAATAAAATCTAACTACAAGCATAGAAATAAATCTAAACTAATAAGCAACAAAAAAGAAATAAAAGAGAAAAAGAAATGCAAACCTCCAAATAATTCGTCATCTCCATCTTCGTCATCCAACAAAGAGAAAAAAAAATTAAAGTGGTGAAAAAATTATTTTATTAATTGTAACAAAAGTTATAAATTTGGAAGACATTCTCAATTAAGAGTGGCCCTCCTCTTCAAATGGAGTTACAAAAATTTTCACACCCTCAACCCCTCACTCTCTACCCCTATTTATAGTAAACATCAGTGAATGAGAGTCATTAGATTAAAATCTTATCCAAAACAAGCAAACTTTAGCCATTGATCTGTAACAGAACGACATAGGTATCGATACCAGCATCGATGCTGGTATCGATGCTGGCATCGATGCTAGCATCGATACCCATATCCCTCCTTTTA
Source organism: Asparagus kiusianus (assembly GCA_022839385.1). Taxonomy (NCBI): domain Eukaryota; kingdom Viridiplantae; phylum Streptophyta; class Magnoliopsida; order Asparagales; family Asparagaceae; genus Asparagus; species Asparagus kiusianus. Next base: position 912,632 of record BQKN01065176.1, read on the forward strand.
CAATCCGTTGATTTCCTCTTTCATTTGGCTTTGGCTTTGGGCTTTTGGACTTAGGCTTGGGCTCTTTCATGTATTTGCATATATTCTTTATTAATTCATGGGCTTTGTTGAGAGAAGAGATATTGGGATTTTTATTTTTGATTAACCTGCAATTAAAGATAAAAAATAATTATTAGTGGTATATTTATTCATTAAAAATAGATAATGAGGATATAAAATTGTAATAAAATATGATTATCAAATACCCCACACCTAAACTTTTGCTAGTCCTCTAGCAAAGAAAGAAAAAAAAATCATAACTCGCTTTCGCAGAATCGCGGTTGTATTTAGCGCATACAACATGCCTTTAAACCCCTAGGTTACTCTAATGGACGAATTATAGTCTCGTCAGGGTTTACAGTGAATACACCCATAAAATTCGGTCAACTTGCCAAATTAAAGAAGTCAGTGAATAACTCAATTTATTTGATAATTTTAGATAATCTAATTAAAGCTAGTTATTACTCAAGAAAATGTTTTTTATAAATAACTCTAAGGTAAATTTTCTAGAAAATCTTCTCATTGTAGAAATACAAAACCAAGTCAAACTTAAAAATTTAATTTAAAAGTTTTGAAAAGAACATGCTAACTCTTTGTTTTAAATAATTTTCAAGTTGCTTGATCTAAAATGTTTTCCAAGACCATATATACAAATATAACTATATATATATATATAATATTTATTAGTATTTTTTTATTTTTATTTTTAACTCTTTCTTCCTTGGTGATTTTTTCTACTTTACGGGTTTTCTAAGTGACCATTTAACAAGTTTTGGGCCAATGGATCCCAACCTAATTGGGCTTAGGTCATTAAGTATGAAAATACTCCTTGGGCTTAATTACTCGGTCAGCTTAGGCTTTATAAGATAGAATCACCTTGAATTCAAGAGTTTTTTTTCTTTTGGTGCCTATTTTTCGCACTCTTCTTTTGCAATTTTTTTATATGTATATGTATATATATTCTAAAAATATGTAAGTCAAGACACTTTAAAAAATTATTTTTAACTCTAAGCTAAGCATGCATAATTTCCATTATTTTAAATAAAAATCTAAGTTAAGGCTTAAGTAAAGTATACTACTTTGAAAATTATTTCTTAAGAAATTTATTTAGAGTTATCATAAAAGATAAACTTGAGTAAATAACAAACTAGGGATTAGAAAATTTTAAAATTTATCAAATAAATCAATTATTACATAACTCTATCAATTTGGCAAGTGATAATATTTTTATAATTTTTTTAAGGAAAAGGGGAAAAATGCAACTAAAAAGGTAAAATAAAGAGAGAGAAAATAACTAATTCCCACCCTCACACTTAAATTTTGCATTGTCCTCAATGTAAACTCTATGATGCACAAAGTAAAACAGATAAGAAGTAAATTACTTACATTTAGTTGGCTAATAAAAATCTGTAATTACCTTTGGTCTGAGGAGGATGGAAAAAATTCTTTTTTTTCTCTTTTTTTCTTCTTTTTTTTCTTCTTCTTTTTTTTACAACTGAATAAGAAACTCTCGAATGAGAGAAGAATAAATTCTTTTTATTATTCTGAAATAAAAACCAAACAAACAATATAGAATGAAGGGTTCAATATGAAGAACTCGTATTCTACATTGAATCCTACCTTATTGTTGAAATTTCTTCCCCAGATTTTAAACAAATTCAGAATGATATAATCAATAATGTGAAATTCCAAGTATTTCGGGGTGTTCAATAATTCTTACAACAAAGTAAGGTATGTATTATTGGTGTCATGCATTTTATATTTCTTAATGAACTTAGACTCTTATACTGTGAATTTTTGTTTTCTAACAACCAATTCTTCTATAGTATTTTCCTCAACCCCAAGATTCATGATTAAGTTCTGAAAATTTGGTTATTGATTATTCTCCAAGAATCTAAGTTCATCAAGAAAGAGTTCTTCAAAATTTAATTCAAGGCAGCAAATATTTAACACAGTTTCATCATTCTCAATGACCTGATCTGCTTCTTCTAAAAACTCCAACTCTTCATCAAAAATTTCCTCAAAACTCAAATCAGACTCTTCTTCTTCTTCTTCTTCTTCTTCTTCTTTTGATCTTTCTTGAATGTAATTTATTTCTAGAGGCTGATTATTTGGTTGGTCATCTGGATTGAAAATGTTAAGATCAACAGTCAAATTCCCAAAGGATAGCTTTATTTGACCAGTTTTACAGTTGATGAGAGCATTAGAAGTGGCTAAGAATGGTCGTCCTAATATGACAGGTGTCTGTCCTTTGGGATTGGAAACATGTTGTGTTTCCAAGACTACGAAATCTACTGGAAAAAAAAATCTCCAACCTTAATCAAAACATCCTCTAACTCACCCATAGGGACCTTGACAGATCTATCAGCCAACTGCAAAGTGTAACGGGTTGGGTTCAATATACCTAGACCCAATTGCTGGTAGACTGAATATGAAAGCAAATTGATACTGGCCCCTAAGTCTAAAAGTGTCTTATCAATATGAGTATTACCAATGACACATGAAATGATAGGAGAACCTGGATCCTTACGTTTCAAAGGTATGGGATTTGGGAGCATATCACTGATATTAGCAGCTAAAAAGACTTTCTTTGGAATATTTATTCTCCTCTTCTTAGTGTATAATTCTTTCAAAAATTTAGCATAAGATGGAATTTGTTCAATTACAACTAAGAGAGGAATATTAACATTAACCTGCTTGAATGTTTCTAGGATCTCCTCTTTTGAGGGGAGTGTTTCCTAGGCCTGAGTCTATCTGGAAAAAGAGCAACTGGTCTAAACCTATCAAAAGCAGGCTCAAGTTCGAGTTCAGGTTCTTGGTTATCTGAAGTGGGTGATTGTTGAATAGATTCATCAGAAGAAGAAGGAGAAGGAATTTGTACTGGATCAAGAGTTTGACTTGGAGGAGTTCTTACTTGATTATCGACTTGTCTACCTGACCGAAGTGAATGGATTGCATTCACTGGAGCTTCATAGGATGAACTGCATCCTGTGTCCTTAGGGTTGACCACGGGTTGACTCAGAAATTTTCCTTTCTCTCTTTCACTCACGACACTAGCTAGTTGACCAAGTTGGGATTCTAATCTAGCTATAGCTTGAGTGTTGGAGTTGAGCATTTGTCCGGTTGATTGCATAAAGGGATTCAAGTGCTGGACGTTTGAGTTAACATATTTGTGGTTTGAGTGGATGCCTTAATTATGGTTTCCAAACCCCTTTCCAAGCCACTGAGACGTTTATCCTGATCTGGATTGTGAGGAGTCTGAATTACAGCTTGATGAAGAGGAGACTGATTTTGATACGGCAGATTGGGTTGTTGAAATTGTGGATGAAAATTAAAAGGAACTGTGTTTCCCATAGAAAATTATTGGTTTGAAGAGAGAGTGAAGTTTTGAGTTCCGGAGTGAGTTCCCTGATTACATGCAAAATTTGGGTGATTTCTCCAACCTGGGTTGTAGGTTGGAGAGAATTGATCATTTGCGTAACGCTGGAATGTATCCTTGACCTATCCTAATGATTGATTATTTCTTAAGAGATGACATTCTTCTGAAACATGAGATGGTGACAGACAGTTGTGACATCCTGAGGCTGAAGCTTGATTGATTTGAGCCCGGGCTCTTTCCTTGATTTCTAAGGCTTCTAACCTACGCATGATTGTGGTCATCTTAGCTTCAGATACAATGTTCGACTCTAAGGAAATACCACTGGACTTGGTTTGGGGAACTGATGACACTCGGTCATCACAGTGTTCCCATTGTATGTTTTTTTTTAGAAAGACTCTCTAAAAACTCCCAAGTTTCATCAGCGTTTTTCCTCATGAAATCCCCGTGGCATATTGACTCTAAGGAAGTTTTTAAAGAATAATCTAATCCCTCATAAATTATTTGGCACAATAGCCATTTTTTAAACCGTGATGAGGACATTGGATGAGAAGATCTTTAAATCGGTCAAAATACTTCCAAAAAGGTTCTCTCGGGATAATTTTAAAATTCATGATTCTATTTCTTAGCTTTACCGTTTTATGGATCAGAAAAATTTTCTTAAGAAAAATAGTGATAAATTCCTCCCAAGTTGTGATGGAATTTATGGGTAAGCTGTATAGCCATTTTTTGCTTTGTCTTTGAGGGCAAAAGAAATAAATCTGAGTTTGACTGCATCTTCAGTTAATTCTCTCATTTTAATCATCATACATACTTCTTCAAATTCTGAGATAAAAATATATGCATCTTCAGTTTCATTCCCTAGAAATTTTGGAAGCATGTTGATATATTACGGTCGAAGCTCAAAGTTAGTTCCATTTGCCTCTGGGAGCCTAATGCAAGAGGGGATTGTATTCCTAGTGGGATAGCACATATCTTGAAGAACGGGTGAATTAGGATATGCCATTTCTGGAATTTGTTCAAAACGAATTAATCGATGTGTATTATCCCTAATCCACGTTTGCATACACCCAAACCCAAAACACTTTTTTAAGGGAAAAAAATAGTTTTTTTATGAGAAGAAAAAGGAAAAATCTTAACTAAAACAAATCAAAAACAATCACTTTTTAATCACTCTAACTCTAGGGTTTAGCCTAACTCAACTAGACTAGCTCCTAACAAAAAACTCCTAAAGTGAAAATATTAAAGTTTTACCCGGGTAGTTAGCCAGGTAAGGATAGTACTAGAGGGTGATCAGAGATCAATTAAGTACCTCGTTCCTTACGGAGCGCTTTACGTAACCCCTAAACCTTGCCTTAGACACCAACTAATCCAAAAAAACTTAAATCGGTTCACTTAAGGATTCTTTGTTCCTTATTGAGCTCAAATCCTTAGGGCCAACGTCTAATGAGTTTTATTAGGCTTGGATGATGTAGTGAGGAATTAGTGATTTTTGGGCTAAGGAAAGGATGATGAAATCCCCCACCTTATATTGATTATGAGGTTTTGCCCTTAAAAATATTTTTAAGTGTGTGCCAAATCAAGATGCTCAAATCACTTTGGTGAATTCCTACTAACTATATGAAATGCAATCCTAGAAATTAAAAGCGACTAAAAAGGATAGAAAAAAATCTTTATATTTTTTATTAGGGTTAACAATCAAACAACTATGAGAAGGGTGAACATTGTTTGAGTTTATTATCTTGTTAGTTAGTGTCCAAGTGAAAGGTAAATTTTATTATGGTCAACAAAAAAAATTCCCTTTTTTTATATATCCTAATTGTCTCTAATTGTGAAGCTAACTAAAAAGGGTGGAATTGAAAATACTAGAAAGAAGAGTTAGCTAAAAGCAGTTTTCCAAGATCTAGATCTCCAATCCGCGATCTTCAAGCTCCAAGCGGTTTCTTCACAAAAAACACACAAGTTAAATAACCAAATTAAATAAAATCCTACTTAAGCACCCTCCCCGGCAACGACGCCAAAAACTTGATGCGGTATAAACATGTACCAAAAATATTACAAGTGTATAACCGTGTCAAGTTATAGTATAAAAAGTTATCGATCCCACGAGGAAGGTGTTTTGTAGGAGAAAATATAAATTCGATTCTTATGTTGTGTGCGTGACAAAAATGAGTGAAAAATAAGTGTGATTGTGGAGAGATGGAGAGAATAAAAATGATTGTGTAAATGAATATATTTGAGAGTGGAAGTGATAAAAAAATAAATGTGATCAACAAGGCAAGAAGGAAAAAATCAAGAAACAAATAAAAATCAAGAATGAAAAATAAAATTCAATCAAGAAAGTAAAGATGATGGATTCAATTAAAGATATGGGTAATCTAAAATTGAACCCACTTCTTAAAAAGGGTGATTCCCTAGAGGGTTTTAGCCTAAAGGCGAATTAAAGAAAATAAAAATAAACAAAAAGAAAAAACTAAACCCAAAAGGGTTCTAGCCTCAAGGTGAATAGTACAAGAAATTAAAATCTAACTACAAAATAAATTACAAAATCTAAACTACAAAATAAATTACAATAATTAAATTCAAGAAAATAAATCTAATCTATAAGCATGAAATAAATCAAATCTATAAGCATGAAATAAATCTAAGGCAAGAAGGTTCTAGCCTCTTGACTATTTAACAAGAAAATAAAATCTAACTACAAGCATAAAAATAAATCTAAACTAATAAGCAACAAAAAATAAATAAAAGAGAAAAAGAAATGCAAACTTCCAAATAATTCTTCATCTCCATCTTCATCATCCAACAAAGAGAAGAAATATTTAAAGTGGTGAAAAAATTATTTTATTAATTGTAACAAAAGTTATAAATTTGAAAGACATTCTCAATTAAGAGTGGCCCTCCTCTTCAAATAGAGTTACAAAATTTTCACACCCTCAACCCCTCATTCTCTATCCCTATTTATAGTAAACATCAGTGAATGAGAGTCACTGGATTAAAATCTTATTCAAAACAAGCAAATTTTAGCCATTGATCTGTAACAGAACAACATAGGTATCGATGCTGGCATCGATACCCATGTCCCTCCTTTTGCAATCTGCTAATTTCCTCTTTCATTTGGCTTAATTTGGCTTTGGTCTTTTGGACTTGGACTTGGGCTCTTTCATGTATTTGCATATATTCTTCATTAATTCATGAGCTTTGTTGAGAGAAGAGACATTAGGTTTTTTATTTTTGATTAACCTATAATTAAAGATAAAAAATAATTATTAGAGGTATATTTATTCATTAAAAATAGATAATGAGGGTATAAAATTGTAATAAAATATGATTATCAGCTCCCAAATAATATAAAACAAATTTACTTCTGTTCTCCTTACTAAACCCCCAAATAACATTTTATCTTTTCACTTCCATTTCCTACATTTCCTTTCCATTATTTAACTTTTTGTTTCTTCCCTTAGTAATCTCTCAAACAAAGCATTAATGTGGAAATTAAGTATCGGGCACACCTCTTTATTTTTTATAGGAACTAGGTTATCGGTAGTAGATATTTTTGGGGCGGGTCTTAGGTATCCTATAACAAACTGGAGTCATGTAACACCAATTTTTTATGCGTGGATCCACCCCTGAAGGCTATACACACTATTAGCTTCTTTTGCTAACATAGTGTCACGTATATTGATACTATGTTTTACACACATGCATTGCACGAGGTTAAATAATAAAATCAAGTATTTTTAGTTTATTTTCTTATTAAAATTTTGTTCATTGGTTCTATTTTGATGGTTTTTGCTCACTTATGTTCTAAACTTTAGCATTGTGATTATTTAGTTTTTTAAATATTATTTTAAATGAGCTACACTAAATTTAAATTTTATATTGATAATTGAATTGGCAGGAAACAAACTAAGTAATTTTAGTTTATTTTCTTATGAAAATTTGTTTCTCGGTTCTACTTTAATGACTTTTGCTCACTCATGTCTCTAAACTTTAGCATTGTGATTATGTATTTTCTTTAATATCCGCTTAAATGAGCTACAAAAAATTTAAAAATTATTGTTGATAATTGAATTGACAGAAAATAATCATAAATTTTAGGCCAATTTGAATTATTATGTTATTTGGATCAACACATAATCAAGCTTGATCTTAGAAAGTATAGTAGTAAAAGTAAAAAATATTTTTAAAAAATATTATAAAAGGAAGATGAATAATTAAAGCTAATAAGACAAGATGATTTGTTAAAAAAATAAGCTAAAATGCTACGAAAGAGAATATGGAGTTTGTTCCTAATCTTTGATAGACTTTAAAAAAATCATAAATTAAAGATTAATTCTACCTCTAGTACACTTTTATATGATGAAAGCATCTACATAAGTATAAAAAAGCACTAAAACAATCGCATGACAATCCCTACTAAAGATTCCTATTTACTTACAAAAATAAACTATTCTATAAAATATCCAAAAAACAGTGTCTTTGATTACTTCTGTTTTATTATTTTATTGAACCGACATCAATCGTTCTCCATCTTTACTTTTTTTGATAAAATTAGACTACATTTAGATGTTGAAAAGGGATAATAAACCTTAGATTAGAAGTTAAATTTATATATCTCAACGAAAGAATATCAAACAACTACTTTTTTCATTGCTAAGTTTTGAAATTTTAGCCTTTTTATGATTTTGAATTCTTGAGGGTGTGTGGTTGTGGAAATTTTTGTAACAAGAAGAATAATGAAAGAATCGTATTTGATTTATTCTCTCTAACTGCTTAGAAAAAGAATGATTACAACTCTCTCTATCTCGATTACAATTTGGATTCCTGATTACAAAAGAGAAGAGAATTAATCTGAATCCTCTCCTTTGTTTAAATCTGGGTTCTTCACGGTGGCGATGAGATGCCTCCCTCGAATGCTCGCGTCGAGTTTGCTTCTCGTTGACGATCCGACGTCTTGATTCACTAGAACGATATCTCCTCCTCACGATTGGACGTTGTGGAGGACTTGCGTGGCAAGTTTGAGAACTCTGAATGAGTTTGTTTGACCTTAACCGTAATTGGTTAGACAAGCCAAGGATCTCTTCTTTGCTGCCCAAAAAGAAGGATCAAGAAGCCAACTGAAAGAATGACCGAATCTCCCCCTTGTCAATGAGAAAAATCCGATCCTTAACTCTGTTGAGTTTGTTGATATTTATAGGGGGGTTAGGGGTATAACCGCCTCCTTAATTCGCTCTTAAGTGGGGGATTAGTTACCCCATTAATCGGGTGTAACAACCCACGTAAACCACTCCCTGTATCGTGGGTAGAGAACAGCTTCGAAGTTGTTACGATCGCGTTTGAACGAGTCAAACGCAAGTGGTGCGTTGTTGGGCCTGGACTTGCGTTCTGGCGTTGATTAGGACTGCGTCTGGCAGTGCTAAAGAGCCGCGTTGAGAGCGAAGACGAGCTGCGTTGGCAGCGATTGATGAGCTGCGTCGGGCAGCGATAGAGCTGCGTTGGGCAGCGTTAGGGCTGCGTTTGGCAGCGGATGGAAGCTGCGTTTGGCAGCTAATGGCAGCTGCGTTGGCTGCGTTTGGCAGCGGATCTGAGATGCATTTGCAGCGTTTGGAGCTGCGTTTGTGCTGCGTTTGTGGCTATGAACGCGGTGCGTCTTAATGCTGGTACGCGGGGAGGACTTCCACGTCTTGGTTTGAAGAGACCGTCGATTTGTAGTCTCTTTCTGTCGAAGCGTTGCAAAGATCGCCATTTTGTAATCTTCATCTTGGCTCCTCGAGAATATAAGAGTCGTCAGATTATAACTTCCATCATCGGTGTTTGATGGGGATCAGCTATCTATTGTGATTTTTAGACAGCCTACAGTGTGTTTTGCAAATTTTAAAACTTTGAGAGTATTTTTGAAATTTTTAAATTTTAAGTTGGGCGCTTGTCATTTTCATGTTTCATGTGTTAGTCGTAAGTTTTTGCAACTTTAAAAATTTAAGGGTGTTTTTTTTGCAATTATTAAACTTTTGGATTATGTTTTGTAAAATTCAAACTTTTACTTGTCTGCTAGTAATTTCTAGATTTAATATGCACTGATTATATGTTTTGAAAATTTAGGTTTTTTTTGTGATTTTTAAATTTTGAAGGAGTTTTTTTTTAAATTTTTATAACTTTGAGGTTATTTTTTTTTGTAAATTTTATAGTACCCGATGACAATGCTTTGAATTCATCATTGTTGTTTACAAGTTTTGAAATTTCTGAATTTCATAGTGATTTTTTATTATTTGAACTTTGAGGGTGTTTTTACAAATTTTGAAAATGTTAAAGGTGTTAATTGCAAATTATAAATTATTTGGATGCTGTTGTTAATTTTTAAATTCCATGTTTGTTATTTTAAGTTTTCAAATGGCTGGATGTTTTGTATAATTTTAAAAATTTGAGGGCATTTTGTGTACTTTTTGAAATGCTTTGGGTTATTTTATAATATTTCATATATATAGCAAGTTAGTTTTTTACCTTAATAAACTAATACCGTGGAGTTGTCTCATGTATTTTACTAATCTTATTTTTAAAAAAATTTTAAACTATTGGCGGTTGACATGAGATTATGATAGGATATAATTATGATTATAATAGATTAATATTTAAATTAAATATTTAAAATAATGAAGGGCAATATTAACGTATTTTATTAATCTTATTTTCTAAATTGTTGAGTTATAGGTAGTTCATACGAGATTAGGATAGAATATGATTATGGTTAGGATAGATTAAAATTTAAATTAAAATTCAAAATAGTGAAGGGTAATATTGTCTATGGAAAGATTTTTCCAAACTCGTGCTTTTAAAATTAGTATGATATGATATGATATGATATGATATGTACAATAATATATGCTTACTAAAATGAATTTATAGTTATATAAATTGATTGAAATTATGAGATATCTATAGTTCATGGTATCAAGTTAATCCTCTATAGCTCTTGGTCTAAATTTCTTCCTCTGTACTATTGTGCATGCCCCCTCATGCCTCCACCCTTGATGGCTAATGATACTGGTACAAATTTATTTTAGATAAGTAGTTTCAGTTTCTCGTTATGGGTTTTCCGATAATTTAAGGGATGCATAAAGTTGCTAAGAAGTTGCTTGAACGGAAATAGGCATTTTATATCATTTTGGCATACAAGTCGGTGAAATTGACGATAATTTTACTGCATTGACAAGTGTTGGAAGAGTACTTTCAGCAACAAATTATTTTGAGAAAAATATTTGTAATCACATGAGAGATGAATATATGAATGATTATTTGATGTTATAATATTGAAAGATGCATATTTTGTAGTATCAATGAGGAAAATCTGATATAATAATTTGCAGAAACAAAAGCAAAAAGAGTGTTATATTGAACACTATTTTTTTAATTTGGAATTCTTATTTTGAAAGTATTGTCGTGTAATTTTGTTTAGATACTAATTAATCATGTAAAAAAACGAAATTTCTTATTTTAATTATTAAATATAGTGAGGACTTTTTCAAAATGTTTAGCTTCACTACTAGTGATTTTCAAGATAATGGTAGAAACCTCATAAGACTTTATCATTTTGTATTAGTAATGGTCTCAACACCTTTTACTTTAAGCGTTAAGAAAAATCTATTACATCATATTACAAACCCCTCCCACAATTTCAGGTGTTAAATTTATCGAAATTAATAGCTAAAATGCATGAAAATAATTCATTTTCGCACTTAAATTTCTCAATCGCCTCTAGAGGAACATGGATTTTTTTTATCTAATTACTATAGATTAAAAAAACTGATGTTTTTTTTATCTTAAATATAAATAATAATTTTAACGGTTTTTCTATAGAGTGCCCTTGGGCACTCTATAAGAGAGGAGAGAGATAGAGAGAAATGAATGAGGAGAGGGGTCCCCTGATTTGCATTGGGATCTTCTCCTCATTCATTTCTCTCTATCTCTCTCCTCTCTTATAGAGTGCC
>BQKN01065176.1:924131-952005 GCA_022839385.1 Asparagus kiusianus
TCTCCTCATTCATTTCTCTCTATCTCTCTCCTCTCTTATAGAGTGCCCAAGGGCACTCTATAGAAAAACCGTAATTTTAAAGGAAGTGTGCCGTGCAAGCGTGATTTTAAGATAAGAACATGTCGTAGATATATTTTAGGCAAATGACGTAGATTTTGATTATATAACCATATTATATTGTATTATATTTATATTTCTACTGCCTTGGCCAACAAGTAGGTGCTGCGCCCTGGAAGCTGGACGATATTTTGACCGGGATTCTGGGAGATGCAATTTACGATCCGCTACAGCGTTCAATCCAAAATCAGAAAAAATCCCATAAACTTTCCACCACGTGTACTTTACTATTCGTGCCAACGCTACTATGTTGAAGATACACACACGTGTCTAGCATTATGAAACCATCGTATCTTTGTACACAATTCAAGCTTTGCGCGAGTCCGAACAGCAGTACATAGATCAGACTAATTTGGCCGTACTGAACCGTCGCTGACATTTGAAGAAAGTAAAAACTTCCTTCCAGTACCTAATGCGACTTTTTTTTAAACCTAACCCCATCGTCAAAAATTTGAGTCCTTTATTACCTCAAGCTTAGGTACCAAATGGTTATAGTATACTTATCTATATTCTTAAGCACCTCTTATCTTTGCATCTCTCTAAAACATAACAATTTTTTTTTGCATAATTTGATATCCCCTCACTTGTTTTTTGCAGTGCTCATATACCCTAATGTTTTAATTAAGTGCATTTTTAAATACCTTAAATTCTGCAAAACTTGCACTTAAATACCTTCAATTATGCAAACTTGAGGGTATTTAAGTGTAAAATTAAAAACATTTAAGGTATTTAAGTACTACTTTATAAAAATTTAGGTTATTTAAGTGTAATTTTTAAAAATTTTAGAATATGTAAGCTGTTCTACCAAAAATAAATAAGGTATATAAATAAAATTTTTAAAAATGTAGGGTATATAAGTGCTACCAAAAACCAATAAGGTATATAAGTGAAAAACAGTGACATTCAAGTGCAATAAAGTCTAAAAAATACTCAAATTTCTGCAATGTAGACGGAACTCATGACTTTTTTCCCGATATTTCAATTCGGGCGGTGTATCTTTGATAAGTGGGCCCTAATACAAATAAACTTCGAAACAGGGGCTTGACATAATTCTCCCTGAAGAAAACAAAAGGACGACTAGGAGGCAGCACAGCATCTTCGTGGCTGCTTCAGTGTCTTTTGAAAGTAGGGTTTTTTTAAAAAAAAAATTTGTTCTCTCATAAAAATTCGTGGTTTTTAATTTTTCTCTTCTTCTCCTCTCTTTCGCCCGCCGCCATCAAAAGCCCGCGTGCGCCGAGCCCGTAAAAGGCCTGCAGCCATCTTCTCTCTTTTGAGAGGTAAGCAATTACTCCACTAACCTCAACAAAGGAGAGATTTTTTTTCCTATCATTTTCGGATTTATAGATCCAGCCCATTGATTATACTTTAAACCCTCAATCTCTGGAGTACTCTATTCTGTTCAATTGTACTCATGCTTTGTTTATGGTGTTGGGTTCTCTCAGAAAACTTGAGTTATTATTTTTGAGCTTTGGTCTGTAATTGTTGCGAGGATAGATTCGTGATTTAGCTAACATACCCTTTGAATTATTATATATAATCTGTGATAGATATTTTTAGAACTTCTAAATAATTATCTAATTTGGTATGGAGCTCTGTGACTTTCTTTTATTTCCCATTTTTTGCTGCTTTAAATATTTTTAGTTATCATTTAGGGGAATTAAAAAAATCCATTATTTGCAGGAAACTAGAATCATTTTACTCCTAAACACCAAAGTTCACACCTTTTTTCAATTTGATACCTCAATGTATTTTTTGGCCTAAAAATATCCCAAGGTTCAAAAAAAGATTTAACCTTGATAGGTATCAAAGTTAATCTTTTTTGAACATTGGGGCATTTTGTGTGCAAAAGATAAAATAAAATAGAAAAAACCAGGGTATAAAGGTAATAACTGGTGTAAGTTATGCGGTATTAAGTGAAAATAACCTTTATTAAATGTAAATTCTTCAAATGAAATACGTTCGACTATGAAACCCCATAGTCTTAATCTAAATAGGTTGGATTTTTTGTTATGATTAATAAGTGACGCTAATTTATTGCAAAACAGGATGAAATGAAGTGTTTTTTTTGTAATTTCTTTATTTAAAAGATATGTTTTCCTCTTCAATAGGCTTTTTGGTACATGCTGTTCAATCCCAATCATTGACGAAACAGTCCATTCTGTGGAGTGAGCATGGTATATCAATTATAATTTTTTTCTTGTTTATGATGCCTTCTAATTTTACTCCTTTGTATACAATTTAAGTATGGATAATTAGAAAGATAGTGTGTAGTTGTTTCTTCTATCTGGATCAACTTGATCCTTTTGGTTAGTCAAATAAATTTTATGTAAACGTTGTAAGCTTGTAGTTGTTTATGTCATTTTACTTGGCGGGTCATATTAGATTTAGTAGTATTTAGTTATTGGGTTAGTGGGTATGAACCTTTGAGTTTCTATTCAGTTGTATCTCTGTATATTACTCACTTCTAATAAATAATAGTTATCTGAGTGTTTCATGACTGTCCGGTTATATCTCTATATATTACTGTTAGTAGTTATCTGAGTGTTTCATAACAGGTCAAATGTCAAATGAGCAATAACACAGAGTTAAATTTAAAAGTGATTGTAGGCATGTCCTTTTGGTGAAAATTATTAAGTTAGCTTTGGTGAGAAAATGACATTACAGGAGATAATTATTTTCAATGACCAAGGTCCAAGATAAAGGAACTAGGATCATTATAACTGTTTTTGTCTTTGGAATTCTAATTGGGAGACCAAGTTCATGTAGATTGCTTAGGCTTTAATTGCCAGAATACCTCAGCCAGAATCTTTGAGACAAGGATGTAAATATCCATAGAAGTCTGCTGTTCTTTTTCTCCCTGCCAAGTGGCTTTAGTGGGTTATCGGTTCCCATAAGTTACCTCAGCAAAAAATTAGTGGGAAGTCATGGAGAGATGAGACTTGCGACCAGTCGTAAGCTTTTTGTTAATTCTCCTTTTGTGCTGTTATGATTTCATAGTTACACTGTCCTGCCCAAGTCCAGTCTGATAAGAGTTGGATGACGACAATGATGAGTTTGCAATGTTTTTTATTTTATTTATACCTTTCTTTGATAGATATTGCAAATCATATTCCGAGGTTTTGAACTTTCACATTTCTCCATAGGCATCTTATTATAAGATTAAATTGAAATCTCACCAAGTGAATGTTAGAACTTGGTTATTGGTAGCTGATGTTAATTCACGTTCCATAAGCTGTACCAAGTTCTATTGAAAGAAATGACCTAAAGTATATTGTTGATTCTTTTGGTTATAGGGCTTTCTCATCACATGGTTGCTAATTCCAGTAGTAGGCAAGTCAAGGGAGTATATTTGAAAAGGAAAAAGGGAAAAACATTGGAGTATTGAATTAGGCTAAAACTGGATAATACAACTTTCTGCATTTATCGGTTTTACTCAAGCTTTATGCATAATATGTTTCTCCAATTTGGTACTCATCCACCAACAGAATGAGCTCCTAATAACTAGGTCTACGATGTTAGCTTCTAGACTTGAACTTGCTAGTTTTTAACCTTTCAAATTTCAAAAATTTCTCTTTCCTATTGTTATCCATTTCTTCCTTGAAATATTTATGGCAATTATGTTTCCTTTAATTGGGTTAATATTCATTTTCAGCTTCACTTGCTGCTTTATATGAATATTAATTTCTTAATGGCATAAAATAATCTTTTAGTTACTCAGGTATAGTCTTCTATGATATCTGAAGTAAATCAATAACATCTGCAATTTTCTCTCCAGATATTAATAAATAACTAATCATGTTGAGAACCAAGCAAATTAGCACTCTTTCGCAGTGCGCTAGGACTTTTTATCTCAGTGGCACAAGATGCGGTGGTGCTGATGGAGCTGCATGTTCTTGCTCTGATGATGATTCTTCTATTAAGGGGAAAACGCCTAATAGAACCGAGCTATCTACTGATGTGGTCACTAAAGCGAGATCTCCTGGTTTAAAAGATGCATTTGGGCCTGTAAGTTATCTCAGCCCTCAGAATCGTGCAGTTGTAGGTTCAGGCCCTCATGCTAAAATCAATTCTGATGGGGATACCATTGAAGCTCCTCAGAGTTGTGCGATTAATTCATCAATGGCTACTCAAAACTTTGTTAAGGCAGGTGTTGCAACTGTTGGCATGCTTTCTGAGTTAATTAATTATAGGATCCCAAGAGCAGATGACCATAATGATCATCTCTCAACCTCGAATTATGTGATCAACAATACTCCACCAGTTTCTAATACAAGGTCAAATAATGGAAAATCTCGTAACAATGCAAAGTATTCCAAGGTCCAGCCAAGCTCCCCTATCAGCACTGAAGAAAGATCAAATTCTAATTCATCACCTTCTCAGAATAATCATGGAGTCAAATATAGCACATGGAGAACAAAATCTAAGCAAAATAGTCCAGGAACTTCTGCTGGGGTTCATAGATCACAGTCAAGCATACCAGACCAAAGGCATCCAGTGCAGCAGAGCGCAAATTGTGACTCTGACACAAGATCCGGAACTAAAATCTCTGATGGACATATTAAATCTTCTACTAAGTTTCATCATCCAACGAGAAATGCCAGATTCCAAGCTGGAGGTTCTCTATCTGGTACTCGATCTCTACATTCAGTTCGTGCAGTTGAGCTATACCATCACACTCTGCAACAGTTGAAATGGGGGCCCAAAGCAGAGGAAACCCTTGACGGTCTTCAATGCAAATTAGATGTTTTCCAAGCAAATCAAGTGCTAAAACTTCTCCGTGATCATTCTGTGGCCCTCGGGTTTTTCAAATGGTTGAAGCATCAGGCTGGCTTTAAACATGACGAGCATACTTACACCACCATGATCGGCATCCTCGGGCAAGCCAGGCAATTTGGTATAATAAAACGGCTTTTAGATGAAATGAAAAGAGATGGATGCTTTCCGACTGTGGTCACATACAATCGGTTGATCCATGCATATGGCCGTGCTAATTACATATCCGAGGCTGTTGAAGTATTTCACGAGATGCAAGAACTTGGTTACGAACCTGACCGAGTCACCTACTGCACTCTAATTGATATCCATGCAAAAGCTGGATTCTTAGAAGTCGCTCTTGATTTATACCGAAACATGCAAGAAGTCGGTCTTTCTCCTGACACTTTCACTTATAGTGCGATGGTAAACTGCCTTGGGAAAGCTGGACATCTTGCTGCTGCTTATAATCTATTCTGCGAGATGATCGACCATGGATGCATCCCTAATCTAGTGACATACAACATTATGATAGCTTTACAGGCAAAGGCAAGAAACTATCAGAGCGCAGTGAAGCTTTACAGAGATATGCAAGCTGCTGGATTTCGCCCGGATAAGATAACTTACAACATTGTGATGGAGGTCCTTGGCCACTGTGGGCATCTGGATGAAGTGGAAGCCGTGTTCCTTGAAATGCAACGGGATTGGATTCCTGATGAACCTGTCTATGGTCTTCTTGTGGACATGTGGGGCAAAGCTGGGAAAGTGGAGAAAGCACGAGCTTGGTTTCATTCAATGCTCGAAGCAGGCTTGAGGCCTAATGTACCAACTTGCAATTCTTTGTTAAGCGCGTTTCTTAAGATGCAGAGGTTCTCCGATGCACATATAGTGCTCCAGAATATGATTGGTATGGGTCTGGTTCCATCTCTTCAGACCTACACTCTTCTTCTCAGCTGCTGCACCGATGAGATAGGCTCTAATATGATATCATGTAGCAAGCTTATGGCTATAACTGGCCACCCGGCTCATAATTTTCTACAGTCTTTACCTAATGCTGAACCTGGTGGGAAAAATGTTCGAGACCATGCTAATCGGTTCTTGGAACTGATACATAGTGAAGACCGGGAGAGCAAGAGGGGTCTTCTTGATGCCGTAATCGATTTCCTTCAAAAGTCGGGTCTCAAAGAGGAGGCTGGATTTATATGGGAGGTTGCTGCACAAAAGAATGTGTACCCTGATTCAGTAAGAGAGAAGAGTTCGTCATATTGGCTTATAAATCTCCATGTTATGTCTGAAGGGACGGCAGTTATTGCATTATCGAGGACTCTGGCTTGGTTTCAGAGGCAAATGTTGGCCTCGGGATTTGGCCCTCGAAGGATTGATATTGTAACGGGATGGGGGAGGAGGAGTAGGGTAACAGGATCTTCTTTAGTTAGGCAGTCTGTTGAGGAGCTGCTGCACTTATTTAGGTTTCCTTTCTTCACTGAGAATGGCAACTCTGGGTGCTTTGTTGGATGTGGAGAGGCCCTTAACCGTTGGTTGCTCAATTCGTATGTCGATCGTATGCATTTGTTGTAGGTAGTGATGTTGCTTAATTGTTATGTGGTGCAATTTTGTAAGTTATGGAGTGCATCATTGGGTTTGAACAATGTAGCAAGTTATTAGAGATATCAGAGCTTTTGCAATTCATCATTGTCATGGTATCAACATGATCGTTATTATTCTATAAGATTTTGCTCTTTTCTGATTGACTTCCTTTTGCAGATCTTAAATTTATGTGCTAATTGCACACTGACCCACTGTAGTATCGCTATTTTGGACTTATTACTTATTACTCCTGTTGTTTCATTGTTGCAGATGTACCTCCTGGGTTAAATTTTTTACTCTTACCCCCATATATACTCACTAATTTCATCCATAGGCAATATTTGTCAACATCTCACCCAGGGCAAACGAGTAAAAGTAAATTAACCCAGGGGTTCTATTTATAATAATGAAACTATAGGGGTATTGGGTTCGTATAAGCTATACTGCATGGGGTCTATGTGCAAGCCCTGGATTTATTGATGAAAGACGAATGTTTTCAAGTTCAGGTGTACAGAATCTCTATTATCCTTTTGGTACACGTAGACACCGCAGGAATGGTGTATATAAGTGTAACCTACCTCTTCTTATTCTGTTATTGGATATCTGGAGTGAGTTGGTGTTTTGCTTGTTATTGTAATGTAAAATTTTGAGAGCACAATATGCCTGCAAAACAAAAAAATGTTGCTCTAGAGAATCATCTATTTTACTGTAGAACTCGTCTATTTTGCTGGGAGCCAGTTGCCTTACTAATTATTTCTCTTGTTCTATATTTTACCTGAACAATTTTTCCTCTTGTTCTATATTTTACCTGACTGACTATTTTCTCCTCATTTTGTATAGGTTTTACTACTGAAAAGCCATTTAAAACTACAAGGCACAGACATAAAACGAAGGTAACACTTGCCTTGCTTATATGTATCTCTTGCATCCATTTTCACTTTGCTTTGCGCACACAGTCACC
Source organism: Asparagus kiusianus (assembly GCA_022839385.1). Taxonomy (NCBI): domain Eukaryota; kingdom Viridiplantae; phylum Streptophyta; class Magnoliopsida; order Asparagales; family Asparagaceae; genus Asparagus; species Asparagus kiusianus. Next base: position 931,549 of record BQKN01065176.1, read on the forward strand.
ACTTTTATAAGAAAAAAATGCACAGTATTAAGTACAGAATATCCAATCAGTTCTGTTTGATGGATTGTGATTACTGACGAAAAAGCCATAATGTATATTATAATTTGACTATTCATTAGATGTGAGAGTCACGAAAAAATTTACTTGTGGATGCTGTTCCCTGCACTTAATCAGTTAGTATCAGTGTTAGATGGATACAAGATATGGATATCTGATACTGATTACGGTTATATTTATAACTGTGTATGCAGGTATGTATATAAACAGCTGACATAAATGTAAAACGTTATCAAATAAAGAAATAAGTGTTAAGTATTTTCTTAAAGTTTATGAAGTATTATTAAGCGTACAGTTGTCTGAATATCCTCAATAGCTCAAAGATGTAAAGTTTTAGTATTGTGGTTTTGCGGGAGCTCATGCAAGAAAACTTATCAAGTGGTATGTTCCTTTACTTAGTAGCAGTGTATTGTATGGCAAGGGATATGGGTATCAATTGTCTGATACAAGGATTCTGAAATTTGATACTGATCCCTGATTATACTTTACTCTTTCATATCATGCAAATATGTATGGTCATAAATTTAAGGAGTGATAAACTAAAGAAGTTAGCGACAAAAAGTGTCTTGATGTTGAAAAAGTTTTATTAGGTATTAAGCGTATTGTTTGGCAATAATGTTAGATATGCAAACCTACTAGCTGTGGTTTTCGTTTCCCTGTTCGCATCAACGTGCAGTGCAGAATTGGTGAAGTTTCTGAATAAACTAAGGTGCGGCTTACATCCAACCAAATCTTATGATGCTGCTTTGTTAAACAGTAATATGGGAGTGAAACTTGGATATTGCAACTGATCTTCTTTTATTATTGAGAAAGTCTTCAAAGTGTTTTTGTTAATTTTTGTCAGAGGATTGATCTATCTTTTGCTATTAGACATCGGTCCTGATTAGAAGAATATAATTGAATTGGGGGTCACTTTTAAAGTATTATATACTGCAATAATGGAATTAATGCCTAGTTTTTGAGTGTTATATACCCAAATAGGCATATCTCTTGCACTTCTAAGTTTCTCTGTGTTCTAGAGGTTGGAACTGAACATTTCCTGCAAACTGATGATCAGAATTCTGTCCAATTTCACTAGCTTTAGACTTATAATTTTCCACATGGGATCATTGAACGGTATATTCCTTTGAGAAAAGCGTATCCTGTACTAAAAGTGTATCCTATTTTCATGTTAAGATAATCCTATTTTCATGCAGGGTGTTTTGATATGATTTGTATTTGGGAAACAAGAGCGAAAAGGCTCCTGTTACCTAATAATTTTCTAATCATGACAAATTTTGGTATTCAAGTTGCCACCATGAATTATGAAGCCATGGAGATTCCTGGCTTCTGCCAATGGATCGACTCTTGGCATGTTTTTTTTTAAATTAATAATCATTTATTTATTTTTTTTCCTTTCAAGTTTCTTAGCATGCTAGTGTAATGGGTTTAGCTTCCCCTCCCTTCCATTTATTGGGCCCGCTCTTCTGTTCAGGTCCTAAAGAAATTAGGTCTCCATGTGACTGCATCAAAAGCATGAAGTTCTAAAGGCAGAACTTGAACTCACACAGCTGTATCAAATATTTTAAGATACAGTTTAGTTTCATGGCCAATAGAATACGAATCTGGGTTGCTTTAGTACAATCTTAATACTGTTGCAGCTATATCAAAACTCTGAAATTATTGTTAGAGTTGAGGGTTATATTTATCTAGCGTAACACTCTCAATCCAATAGTGACTTGACTAGTGTACAAGATTCTAACATGGGGGGCGTTGAATTTTATCAAAGTAACGTGAATTATTAGGGGAGATTGCATAAAACTACTATGTATAATTTTTTTTTGACTAGCGAAAAAGGAAATTTTTTTTGCATTTTATCGAAATAACCTTTAAAAGATGCATGAACTTGTATGTTATTTAAATGGATACTGGCGGATAATATAAAAGGCTAAAAAATGTATTTTCCATATGCTAGGGATTTATTTCACAAAACTGTTAAAATTTTGAGGGACTTCACACATAGTCACCAATAACTTTTTATCTCACATAACCTCTTAAACTTTTGGTCGTCTCCCAGACTCTTCTGAATTTTTACTCACAGATAATTAGCAAATAACTAAAATGTTCTTAAGAGAAAAAAAATTATTAATTCAGTCACTCGTCATTTACTAGTAATATACCCCCTCTCTCCCCACTTTGGAATATTTTCGCTCAAGGACATTTTGATCATCTGCCAATCACTGATAGGGGGTCCATCGAGAAAAGTTTGAAGTTATTAGGGGTCATTACGAAACACCCCCATGCTTATAAGGGCTGTGGTATAAAAAGAACAATAGGAGCATTATGTGAAGGAAAACCCTGAGCTTTGGGTGGTTTTATGCCCAAAAATAACAAGAAGAAAATTTTAAAACTGACCCAAACCATATTTTTATTTTCAAAACTGACTCACTTTTATTTATTTATCAAAATCGACCCACTTTTTTGCCACGTCAGCTTAATCTCATTCTTAAACAATCGGAGTTGGCAACCCTGACTGTTTAGAAGATTGTTAAACCCTAATTAGAAGCCTTAAACCTGGTTTTTGCTGTCCTAAATAGTCGGGATTGACAACCCGACTAATTAGAAAATGAGATTAAACTGACGTGATAAAAAGTGAGTCGATTTTGATAAATAAAAAAAAGTGGGTAGGTTTTAAAAGTAAAAACATGATTTGGGTCGGTTTTAAAAATTTCTTGAAAATAACAATTTGCAAAATTTGGACCCGCCTTGCTGAGGTGGACCAATCAACAAAAGACTAACAGCAAAGAGCGGTCCCCACCTGTTCACAGTACAATCCAACTCGCGACGTTACAAAATCCCGAATAAAAAACCTGTGCTCTCTCTACCCCTCTCTCTCTCTCTCTCTCTCTCTCTCTCTCTGGGAAATCTGAATCCGAAACGGAAAAAATGCACTCCGTAGCGTATCGGCTCAACACCCTTGTGAGCTTCTCGGTCCTCCCCTTGGCGTTGATGCTCGCTGCCGCCTCTTTCCTCGATGGGTTCAACTCTCCCACTGTCCAAGCCCATGCCCAGGTAATAATCACCTCTTTCTCTCTCTTGATTATTATTTTTTAGAATGTTGTTTGAAAATTGATTTGACATGAGTCGATATGAACTAAATAAAGAATTCATCGGATGCCCAGTTCAATTTAATGGGATGGAGGAAATAGAAAGAGGGTTTTTTTTAATGGGTTGGTGATTCTTGGAAGAGAAAATGCCCAATTCAAGAAAAAAATCCTGTTAAGAAAAACCCCACAATTGAAAATAATAAAATTAAAAAGTAAGGATCAATTTAGAAAGGAATTCGTCAAGCATACCCAGTTCAAGAGATAATTGAGAAGAGATGGAGGAAGTTGGGAATTGAGTTTGTTTAAGTAGTCAATGTTTTAAAAGGAAAAAAAAACATCAAATTCAAAAACTACCCTATTGAGGGGGACAAAATAAATAAATAAATAAAACCCACATTTTAAGAAAGGAGACCTTGAATGCCCTTTTACAGTGCATATATTTTACAGTGCATATATGTTGAAGAGAGAGAGAGAGAACAACAGAGAATTGGGATTTTACTGTATTGTGACCCTGAAAGACAGGATTTTTTCTGTAGCAGAAGTAAATATTTGTAATATAATGTACAAAAGTAATTTTATGTATTTAGTGTTGGGACAAACCCGGGGCCCAATAGAGCAGGATCGCAGCAATAGTAGAGCAAAAGTAGAGATAAAAATTGGACACACGGATTTACGTGGTTCGGCACTTGATTGCCTACGTCCACGGGCAAGGATAGAAGAATTCACTATGAGGAGAAAACTCTGGAGTTACAAACTCTCTCTCTTTACAAGGAGAAACTCTCTCTATTTTTTCTCTCTCACTTTTCTATATAAGAAGTTGTTTCTGGGATAAGATTTCCTTACGGATTTGGAGCCCTATTTATATTTCCTTAAGGATTTGGAGCCCTATTTATAGTGTTTTTCTAAAAACTATAAATAGGGCTCCAAATCCTTAAGGAAATCTCATCCCAGAAACTTCTTATATAGAAGAGTGAGAGAGAAAAAATAGAGAGAGTTTCTTCTTGTAAAGAGAGAGAGTTTGTAACTCCAGAGTTTTCTCCTCATAGTGAATGCTTCTATCCTTGCCCGTGGACGTAGGCAATCAAGTGCCGAACCACGTAAATCTGTGTGTCCAATTTTTATCTCTACTTTTATTCTACTATTGCTGTGATCCTGCTCTATTGGGCCCCGGGTTTGTCCCAACAAGTGGTATCAGAACCAACTTAGGGTACTTGTATATATATACTTATCGTATGCTCTGTGGCTGTCACCAAAGGTGGATCCTTCACATCAGAAAATAAGTTAGGTTATCATTTACCCTTTGAAGGTGACGGGTACTATTCACAAGTACGGTACTGTTCACAAATACGATACTATTCACAAGTATGGTACTATTCACGTATACGATTACTGTTCATAAATACAGTAGTACTTACATGAAATAGTAAGAAGTTACTGTTCGTGGTAGAAGCAATGGCGGCGAAGTTTAAGATCGAGAAATTCGACGGGAGTAATTTTTCTCTGTGGAAGTTGAAGATAAAGGCTATCTTGAGAAAAGATAATTGCCTGGCGACCATCGGTGCAAGGCCGGACGATATCACAGATGATAAGAAGTGGAACAAGATGGATGAAAATGCTATTGCAAATCTCCATCTAGCATTAGCAGACGGGATGTTGTCAAGCATAGCGGAGAAGAAGACAGCAAAGGAGATCTGGGATACTCTAACAAAGCTATATGAGGCGAAATCCATGCACAATAAAATTTTCTTAAAAATGAGACTTTACACTCTGAGGATGGCAGAATCTACATCAATGACCGACCACATCAACACCCTAAACACACTGTTCTCCCAACTCACAACGTTGGGGTATACAATTGGTGTGCATGAACGTGTAGAACTTCTACTTCAGAGTCTACCTGACTCATATGATCAGCTCATCATCAACCTGACAAACAACGCCCTTACGGACAATCTAGTCTTCGACGATGTTGCAGCCGCTGTTCTGGAGGAAGAAAATCGGCCCAAGAACAAGGAAGACAGACATGCAAGTTCGCAACAAGCGGAGGCCTTATCGGTGACGAGAGGAAGATCAACGGAACGTGGCTCTAGTGGGAGTCATGTCCATGGTAGATCTAAATCACGAAGTAAGAAGAATATCAAATGCTACAACTGTGGCAAGAGAGGACACGTCAAATCGGAGTGTTGGCACAACAAGAAGAGTGGAGATAAAAAGTCTTCAGAGCCATCAACATCTCAAGGATGCGTTGTCAGCACATCAGATGATGGTAAAATTCTATTCAGTGGAGCAACCACTGTTGATGAAGGCAGAAAGAAGTTTGCTGATGTCTGGCTTCTAGATTCAGCAGCCTCTTGGCACATGACCTCTCGGAGAGAATGGTTTCACAAATATGAACCTATCTCAGGAGGATCTGTATTCATGGGGAATGATCATGCCTTGGAGATTTGTGGTATTGGTACTATCAAAATCAAAATGTTTGATGGTACAATACGCACCATTCAAGATGTGCGACATGTGAAGGGCTTGAAGAAGAATCTATTGTCTTTGGGACAATTAGATGGGCTCGGGTGCAAGACCCATATCGAAAATGGGATCATGAAGATTGTTAGAGGGGCGCTTGTGGTGATAAAAGGAGAAAAGATGGCTGCAAATCTGTACATGCTCAAGGAAGAAACCATGCAGGAAGCTGATTCATGTGTGGCATCAACCAGCCGTGGAGAAGAACAAACCATGATGTGACATCGTAAACTAGGCCACATGTCAGAACGAGGCTTGAAGGTTCTCTCCGATCAGAAACTGCTTCCTGGACTTAATTCGGTAGCTCTGCCATTCTGCGAGCATTGTGTTACAAGTAAGCAGCATCGACTGAAGTTCAACACATCGAGTTCTAGAAGCAAGGCTATTCTGGAACTGGTTCATTCTGATGTATGGTAAGCACCAGTTACATCCTTAGGAGGAGCAAAGTACTTTGTGTCCTTTATTGATGATTACTCCAGGAGATGTTGGGTGTATCCTATCAAGAAGAAGGGGGATGTGTTCTCAGTCTTTAAAGCCTACAAAGCGCGGGTCGAGCTTGAATCTGAGAAAAAGATCAAGTGCTTGAGGTCAGATAATGGAGGAGAATACACAGACGGTGAATTCCTAGCATTCTGCAAGCAAGAATACATCAAAAGACAATTCAGTATGGCTTATACTCCACAACAAAATAGAGTGGCGGAGCGGATGAACAGAACTCTGTTGGAAAGAACAAGAGCTATGTTGGCTACTGCAAATCTGGAAAAAGTCTTTTGGACGGAAGCAGTAAAAACCGCCTGTTATGTGATAAATCGATCTCCATCGACTACAATACAATTGAAGACGCCGATGGAGATGTGGACTGGCAAACCAGCTGACTATTCCAACCTTCATATATTTGGAAGTCCAGTGTACGTAATGTACAATGCCCAAGAAATTACAAAGTTAGATTCAAAATCCAGAAAATGCATATTCTTGGGGTATGCTGATGGAGTAAAGGGGTATCGCCTGTGGGATCCCACTGCCCGCAAGGTTATCATCAGCAGAGATGTTATCTTTGTAGAGAACCAACTACAAAGTAAAGAGAACGAAAGCAGTTCGAGGAAGGACTCAGAGACTGTAGCTGTTCAGGTAGAAGATAATCAGAATTCTTCTAAAGCAACACCGGAGCATGATGTACAAGAACCAGTCGAGGCCGAGGCTCCAGAAGTTCGAAGGTCAACTCGTGAGAGAAGACCACCGACTTGGCACTCGGAGTATATTACGGAGAGTAATGTTGCATACTGTCTTCTAACAGAAGATGGAGAGCTATCAACTTTTCATGAAGCTATAAATGACACAGATGCATCTTTGTGGATGGCAGCAATGCAGGAAGAAATTGAAGCTCTCCATAAGAACAAGACTTAGGAACTTGTGTCACTGCCGCAAGGAAGAAAGATTATTGGAAACAAATGGGTCTATAAGATCAAGCGAAATGGCGATGATCAAGTGGAGCGGTATCGTGCTAGATTGGTGGTAAAAGGATATGCTCAGAAAGAAGGTATTGATTTTAATGAAATATTTTCTCCTGTAGTTCGACTAACAACAGTCCGAATAGTCCTGGCTATGAGCGCTAGATTTGACTTACATCTAGAGCAGCTAGATGTGAAAACATCATTTCTTCATGGAGATCTTGAAGAAGAAATTTACATGCTCCAACCAGAAGGTTTTGAAGAAAAAGAAAAAGAGAATTTGGTTTGCAGATTGAACAAATCTCTGTACGGTCTAAAGCAGGCGCCGAGGTGTTGGTACAAGAGATTTGATTCATTCATCATGAGCCTTGGATACAACAGACTTAATTCAGACTCTTGTGCATATTTCAAGAGGTTTGGTGAAAATAACTTTGTTATCTTATTGTTGTATGTTGACGACATGTTGGTTGCAGGCCCCAACAAAGATCGTATCCAAGAATTAAAGGCTCAGTTGGCTAGGAAATTTGAAATGAAAGATTTAGGATCTGCAAACAAGATTCCAGGGATGCAAATTTACCGAGACAGAATTAATAGGAAGATTTGGCTTTCACAGAAGAACTATTTGAAGAAAATCTTGCGACGTTTTAACATGCAAGATTGTAAATCAATTTCTACCCCACTTCCTATTAATTTCAAGTTATCCTCCAGTATGAGTCCTAGCAGTGAAGAAGAGAGGATGGAGATGTCTCGAGTACCGTATGCATCAGCAGTGGGAAGCTTAATGTTCGCGATGATTTGTACAAGACCAGACATTGCACAAGCAGTGGGAGTGGTTAGTCGATACATGACGAATCCTGGTAAAGAGCATTGGAATGCTGTAAAGAGAGTTCTAAGATACATTCAAGGAACCTCAAATGTTGCATTATGTTATGGGGGATCTGATTTTATTGTCAGGGGATATGTTGATTCTGATTATGCAGGTGATCGTGATAATAGCAAATCCACAACAGACTATGTGTTTGCACTTGTTGGCGGAGCTGTAAGCTGGGTTTCAAAACTACAGTCAGTTGTTGCTACTTTAACAACAGAAGCAGAGTATGTAGCAGCTACACAAGCCAGTAAAGAAGCGATGTGGTTGAAGATGGTGCTGGAGGAACTCAGCTATGAACAAAAGAAGATTTCTTTATTTTGTGACAGTCAGAGTGCTTTACATTTGGCAAAAAATCCAGCATTTCATTCAAAGACCAAGCACATTCGAGTTCAGTATCACTTCATTCGTGAGAAAGTGGAAGAAGGAACAGTGGATATGCAGAAAATTCACACCAAAGACAACCTAGCAGATTTTTTAACAAAAGCAGTCAATACTGACAAATTCATTTGGTGTAGATCCTCTTGTGGTCTGATGGAGACGTAAGCAACATGAAGAAGGCAAGATAGAAAGAATAGTGTGAAGATATGATTGATACTCAATCAAATCTTCAAGTGGGAGATTGTCAGCCACCTACCTCAGCCGCCCACATGTGCCCACCTTTGTTGAAAATCAAGAATTCGGCAGCCTAATTTTTGATTTTCAACAAAGGTGGGCACATGTGGGCGGCTGAGGTAGGTGGCTGACATTTAGCGGGATTTTGTATCGTAAATTAAATATCTAATCACCTTTTCCCCTCCTAATCTATTCATATTTTTTAACATACCATTGGCTCATGGAATTTGATTTGTTATGGGTCTAGGTGAAGCAAATAAGGAATTCATTTGTTGCCCTAGGGTACCCTGTTAAGCATTAAGAAAACCCCGCAATTCAACAGAATTGAGGATTAAAGATTTGATTTATCGTGCTTAGATATGGGGCCTTGAAATCCCGCAATTCAACAGAATTGAGGATTAAAGATTGATTTATTGTGCTTAGATATAGGGCCTTCTAATCAGAAAGGGATTCGTCAACATAGGGAGTTCACGAGACAATTGGGAAAGATGATGGGAATAGTATTTTTTTTGGTGGTGGGGAAGGGGGGGTGGTGGTGGTGGTGGTGGTGGTGAGGGGTGGCTTCTCAAGATCTATAAGAAAAATCCAATTAAAAACTACCTTGTTGAGAGAAGAAAATAAAACCACAGTAAAAAGAACACTTCTAGGCCTCCTTTTATGAAATATATATTTTTTCTATAAGAATAAAAGAGGGCCAGAGTGGCGGGATACGAGCAGCCGAACCCGGATAATTTTATGAACCTTAGAACAGCAATAGATCATTTCAGTCTTTTACACATTATATAATTCACACTGTTCTTGTTTAAAGAAATTCATTGTGCTTGAGCTACCAGGTGCCTAAAACTTTGACTGGTTTATTCCTAAAGTGAAACTTTTATTGTTTATTTTACATCCTTTTGCTTCTACTATGACACTAAAAGAAATTTGGCAAGTATCAAAATTATATACTGACATCATTTTGCATTTCCTTTTCTGAAAAATATATGAACCTGCATTGTTCTTTGAAAAAGGGGATCAAATCCATTTCTGGATATCTGCCTTTTCTTTTATTGCACATAGTTCCTCATTTCTTTTACGTAGCCATTTATTTTTTGGGAAATAAATATTTTCTTAACCTAATGTTATGACATGAACTCATTTTCTTTCTTATTCAACTTTCAGATCCACAAGATTCGTCGATTTCGGAAACAAGTAAATGGAGCTGATGAGGTTAAACAATTGTCCATTCCCTTTCATCTTAGCATAGAACCATTTCCAAGGATGGTTTTTTCCTTTACACTGAATTAGGAGACTTTAGTTAATTACAAACTAGTTATTCACATAGAGTATGAAATTCTTTATCATCGATATGGGGTAGTTTTATTTCTTCATGTTTTGGTATGCCATATCAGCAATATTATCTGCTTAAGTAAATTTGAAAAGGAGATATATGTACAATTTAATAAACTAGTGGATTTATCTTTAAATGTTAGTTAGAGAACTTGCTTGAAGATTTTTTTCTTCTTCTAGTGCACAACTTTTATGGTTCCTTTCATTTTTAAAGAGTTAAAATCGTTATCCCATTTTTGTCTCATTCTTGTGATTCAGTTTGTGATCCCCGTAGTCCTTACATTGATGTTTACTATGGGGTTCCTTTTTCTTCTACCATATGGCATTCTGAAGGCACATGCATATCCAGTTTAATCTTGTCATGAAAAATATCTCAATTTGCTTGAATAATTCGTTAAACTGTAGACATTAATTGTTGCATGAAAAATACAGATTGATTATTTGTCATAAGAATTATATTTAGATAAGAGTACATTAAATAAATTTCATGTGTTTACTATAAATCCTTTATGTATAAAACTTACTTTTTAAAATTATGTAGAAATATCTAAATTTGCTTGAATAATTTTTTTTAAACTGTAAGTTTAATGTATAAATTGAGTATATTATACATACAGATATACAAGGATATATGTATACATACTTAAGAACATACATGTACATATACATGCACACATGTTTATCAGTATATGTGCATGCGCTGGCTGAGAGCCTCACAGCCTAGGCACAATGACGCAATTATCAGAGGCTCGCTCTACCACTGAGTTAATAGTCCCTCATACGGGCTTCCCAGTGAGAGGCCTGCTATGCCACAAGCGAGAGAAACCCCATCCCTCTCTTTCCTTTTTCCGCTCCATGTTCCTCCTGTGTGGCGAAATGCGGATGTAATAAGTTGGATCCTATCAACTTGTTCCGGCCTAGGATAATAAGCTCATGAGCTTTGTCATACGTCGCTGTTGAGAAATGAAATAACACATGTTTATTCATGCATGTATATATGTATGTATGTACGTATCCCATGTTTTTCTAGAGAATAATTTTTCAAAACAGACCCACTTCAAATTTTTTTTTTAAATCGACCCCATTTTTTTTATTTACCAAAACCGACCCGATTTTGTAATTAACATCCTAATCACCTTCCTAATTAGTCGGGGTTGCCAACCCCGACTATTTAGGACATTAATTTTTAGGGTTTAAGACTTTTAATTAGGGTTTAACACCCTCCTAAATAGTCGGGGTTGCCAACCCCGACTAATTAGGAAGGTGATTAGGCTGCTAATCACAAAACCGGGTCGGTTTTGGTAAATAAAAAAAAGAGGGTCGATTTTTTTTAAAAAAAAATTAAAATGGGTCTGTTTAGAAAAATTGTTCTTTTCTAGATTTTGTGTCTCATGTTTATGTCACATAGCTCCATTTTGGTATATTTTCAACCATTATATGAATGAGTTACTGTTTACCACAACTTTGCACTCATTAAATTTTTTTCCCTCTCTGCATTCAACTCAACCGAATCTACTTTTGGTTCTTCAAACTTTATCTTCTATTATTCATTCTTAAATTGCTCATATACAATCATACTATTAATAAATCTTCAACATATCTATACCAAATGGAAATTTCACATGATTAACCCAATTCTCGTTAATCTACAGTTTTGGGTAACCTATTTCCTGACATGGAATCAGAGCATTAGATCTCAAAAGTCCAGTTCAAAGCTCATTATTGGTTATTCAACAGCATTTTTGTTCATCCTACCTACTCTACCTTTTCAAACTAGTCATGCTTATGGTTGAGGGCATTCCACAAATCTTAAAGTCCAATGTGAGGAGAGTGTTTTTCTTGATATACATTCTTAACGCAACGTGCATTAGCTTAAACTTTTTTAATCAATTTATTAATATATGACATGTAAGGAATTTAAAATAGTTTTAAATTGGAACTCATGGATGTATCAACAGTTATCTAACCTTTTGATGTTTGTCTCTCTACAATATTATAGGTTGCATGTATGCTGCTTCTGTCATAAAAACATGATAGGCTAGTTCAAGAGCAGATTTGCTCCTTAACTTTCATGATTATACAACCTAGAATTCAACATTAGGGTGCTGGTAATCTAGATGCTATTATACATGATATCTTGGTCTTAAAATAAAGTTGTTATGCCAGGCTTCTTTGATTAGGTAATGTAAATATGATTAATATTTGCATTATTATGTATTAAAAAGGTGATTATCTGGCAGGTAAATTTGTCCTTGAACATTTCTATGGACATGGAATCCTTGTTCACATGGAACACGAAGCAGGTATTGCATAATTGTCACTTATGCTTTTTCAATTTTATTCTCATGCATGATGAGTAGATTCTAATGCATTTTGAATGCAGCTATTGATGTTGATATCTTGTTACAAAGTTTTGTCGGTTATTTCTATTTTGGGTACTTAGGATATAAGCAGTGACATTAATGCTTTGTTGCAACATTTTGCAGCTAATTTTCATATTTACTCTTACTTTGTATAGAATAATTAAAAATTACACTTGTAAAATACAAAAAAAAATTCTAGAGTTCTACCTTAAGCTATGTTCTTTTTTAGAGCTGTTGATCCCAGCTGAATTTTAGGTTGTTCATGTTCATTCAAAGAAGCTTAAAAAAAATTTCCATTAAAGCTTAGCTAGGTTATTAGACGAGCATGAGCTCGAGCTGATCCTCAAAATTTTCAGATTTATTGATCTTAGGCATGAGTTCAACTTACAATTGAGATTGGTGTGATGCCAAAGGAGTGATTCTGAAAGAGAGATATTCTTTTTTGGTTGTTACTTCTCCCAGTTGTTTTCTATTCCCTGTCCCCATTTGACTTCGTGGACAATCCACGAAGAGTCGATCACAGGTCTTTAATATTTCGTTATATCGATCACACTAATCATTGATTGGAAATTGTCTACTTTTTAGTAGCTTCTCTCTTGCAAGGATGTCAACATTGAGCAAAAACTAAGAAAACACTTCAAATATTGAGCAGAACTTGAGCCCTTCATGATTTCTTGATGCATGTAGAGATAGCTCTAGTCTCTACTATGGTTCAGCCACTTTTTATTCCAACAGCCATCTCTGCTATCCTCATCCCTGCCAATTAATGTACATGGAGTTCATTGATTGCTTCTCAACATTATCATGCGAGTCAAGTACACTCCTATGTGAACTCTCCTACAGAAGTTAATGTCATCCCTTTTTCCTTTTTCCTTTTTCTCTTTTATTATTCTTACTGTCTTTCATTATTTTTCACTCAATGATCGTATATATTATGTTGAGGCAGTTTTATGATTTCATCCTTTGATTTTTGAATAGCCTTTGGATATTGAGTGGTCAGGTATGATGCATGAGTTTAAGATTGCACACCAAAACAATCAACCTCCATTTTGTTTCCAGTTGTAGAATGCTTCAAAAGCGACTTTTCCATTATTGAGGGGTGTTATATGATATGCATTGGTTTCCAACTGACCAACCTACTGTTACTATCTTGCATACATTTTGCTTCTTGTGCTAAATAACAAAATAATTCTTGAGAACTCAAGGTCATGATCTTGTGTCCTTATAGTTAGGTTATTATGATGTCAACTCTTAAGAATTCCAGAGAACTCTAAGGTTACAAATGAATGGTTTACCCAAGTGACTTCATTGATATTACTTGTTTTCGGTATTCAAAACTCATGGATGATAGTTGGAAGCAAAATTTCTTATTTCCAATAACTAACCTTATCTAATTTTCAAGCCTCTTTAAATATCAATTCCTGAGCAATTTATTCTTTTCCTTGCATATTTATTCTCCTCTGCCTTATATTTGATAAAATATTTATTAGTAGGCTGGCATATTTAGATTCTTATCATACGTGTAATGTTATCCACTTGTAGGTTTTTGTCTTTGTGACTGCAGAATACCAAACTCCAAAGAATTCGCTTAACCAGGTAATTTCTTTACTGAAGTTTCTAAGGAGTTGCTTTTCTTTTCTTTTTGTATTCTTTTTTGGGTAAACAGAAACGGCTATCTATATGATTTATATTCCCCCCTGACATTATTAGCGGCTCTTATTATGTAATTTCTTGCTTAGGTAGTCTTATGATGTGATCAGATATTTTCAGTCTGCCTTTTATAAGGATTGATTGACAATCATGTCTTGAGAGAGTATCAGGAGGCACTTAAAGGAAATAGGATTTAATCACCAAAAAAGGAAATAGGATTAGGGCTTAGATGATTTATTTACTTATTTTCTGTGATTTAGTAGTGTGGGACTTTGTTTAGTCAGGCTCGACATTTTCTCCTGGTTCAGTTGAGTCAAAATATTGTTTAGTTGTTTATTTGCTGATTTAATTGTGCTAGGGTACTTTAGTCTCTGTATCAGAGCAAAGTTATATTTAACCCTAGTTAGATTTTGCTTTTAATACTGAAAGCAAAGTCTTTCATTCGCATTCAATGATAACGAAACAAAATTGAAAAATCACTACTAAGTTCTTGATTTGTATTATTGGAGTGTCTAAAAACCAACATTCATGTCTTTTTCTTAATTGTTCATCACATGATTTTAACCTCTTGGAATCTAAATGCATAATCCTTTTCCTACCGCACAATTCTTTCACCTCCTTCACCAAAGCCACCGTATGACTACAGCATAAACTTGGATATGTTGCTAAGAAACTAATTAATCATACCCATATCTGTTATTATGGATTGTGATAGTATTATTATCTAATCGTTAATTTACCCGGCCTTCAGATTTCACTATGGGATCATATTATCCCTGATAAGGAACATGCGAAATTCCAAAGAGTAGTTCCAAATAAGTATCCTCTCATCGATCAGGTAAATTGTCCTACTAGCTCTTTATCCTCCTCAATTTGATGCGCAATCTTAATATGTTGGAATTAATAATGTGTATTGATTTTTCAGGGAAGCAATCTTCGCGGTAAGAATATTGAACTTGTTCTTCACTGGCATATAATGCCTAAGTCAGGGAAAATGATTCAAGATAAGATGTCATTGTCCACTTTCAATCTGCCAGAGGCATACTCGTAGTTAGCTGCCAGCATGTACATTTCTTGTTACCCTTGATAGTTCATGGGCAGTGATAAATGATATCTAAGGATGAGATCTTATCTATATAAACTTCTTATGTTTCATTTGTTTTTGTTTTGGATATCTGTTTTATTGCATTTTGCGAGCATGAAAAGTATTCAAAGAATGTTTGTCCACTGTCTCAAGTTGGTGGTCCTTCATCTCTTTTCAACTAAGTTAGCTACTCACAAGACCAAATTAAAAAATGTTTTCTGTTGACTATATCTTATAATTAAGGAATAATTGCACACAGTGAGCTTCATGCTTCATTAAATGTTTGTAACCTACAAGGACTGCCTAAGATATAGATATGTATCTTAGGCCATGTACTGTATCAAGAGAGAAATAAGAAATGACGAAGGGATGTGAGTTAGGGTTTGAGAGGTAGACTGTTATTTTTGTTGTTTTTAGTGGAATCATGGCATAGTTGTACTCCAAGGTCGTAGCTAAACACATTGATTGCCAAACCTTGTTAAATCCCTGTGTTTTTGTAATTGTTTTTTCTGTTCTTCGTTCGTTCTTTCTTTTGTCAATTTGTCGTTTGATTTGCATTATGTTGCTAACAAAAGAGTATATAAGTTACTTCTTTCTAGTCTCTTAAATCTCTACTTTACTATGCTGCAAGACAGGTATTTGTACAAGAGTTGCAAATCTGTAGGATACCCACTCTGTTGTCTTTTCTTTAAAATAATAAGGCAGATCTTTCACTGTACCGCAGTTTAGAGCAGAAACTTTTTTGCACAATGTTTAGTGGTGACATGATATTTTTTGTCACTAGTCACATATTTTTCCAAAATTCCTCAAGTATCATTTTAGTCCATTAAGTAGGTTTCTTGCTGGTTTTATAATATTTTTTAAACGCTAATAGAGTTTGTCTCGATTATATCTGTGTTTGAGGTCTGATTTGCAGTACCAGTGTTTGGTTGCCAAAATAGTAATCAATGGATATCAAACTTCCCCAGATCCAAGGATGCTTTTATACTAATTCAAGACACTGTTACTTATTACCTTGTTCTTCTGCAATGTTGAGTTATTAAGAAAACATATTCTCTTTCACTGAAAATAGTGGAAACAAAGGAAGCTACTCAGTCAATTAAGACCTTATTGACCTTCGTAACAATTTATCGTCCTTGGTGGGCATCAGCTGCTTCACAGAAATCCCTTCTCTTGAAAACTCTTAATGCAGTCATCAAACATCTGAGGAATAGTTTTGAAAGAGTGAAGCCCTAGCTCCTTGAGCTTTGTGGTGTCCATGCTATGTGGGTTGCTATCTCCTTGCATCTCACTACACCTGGTTTCATTTGAAATTTGGGTTTCAGACACATTTTTATAGTCCCAAGAACTATAATAGGTTAGCATATAGGACATTTGTATGAGAATGAATGTAGAAGCTTCATTAAGTTTTGATTTCAAATATTCTTAGTTTTCTATGTTAGAGTTGGGGGTGGTTCATGGGTGAGTATTAGTTCCATATTAGAAGGAATCAGGGAAAGCTTTGGGTTTAAGTGTAAAATTAGGATCAACATTTAATAGTTTAGGTCTATATGCAATTGGATGATAGTACAGTGGGTCTATTCGCATTTGTAATCTATACATCAGTTAAACTGGGACTAGTTGTAAAAGATCTTCTCGTTCATGAAATAAAGTAGAAGATAAAAGGATTGGAGGATTGGATGCTTACTTATCTGGCAACGGCAAATATGGATATTTCGACTTGAGCATCGCAACAATCTCTGACCAATGAGCAACAGTGCTCGAACATATGAGCCTCCCTGAGGCCCTGCTGTTTTCCATGGCTATCATGTGTGCACAAACCACATCATCGATGTGAGCGAACCCTATAGTTATGTTGGGATATTCAGGGAAATGTCCTGCACCATCCAAATGCAATCAGAGCCTTCATTTTTCATTTTGAACAGATGGTGGATAATTTGGGTAAATTAAAAAACAACACAAAACAAAAATGAAACAAATTTTAGGCGCAAAACCCCTGAACTTTATAAATTAGAGAGATCCCCTGCACTTGTTTCGATAGAATACAATGACTGATGGTAGTCAGCCTAAGCTGCCTTCCGTTTTGTACGTGATACGCTTTGGACATTTTTGCTCTTATGCACCCTTTACTTCTGCTGAGAGAGTTTTTCGGGTTAGGATTGATAAATGAGTGGTGTTAGGGGCACACCACCCACCACACCCCCAACCACACTCCCCCTCTCATTGCTACAGTAAACCGGGCCCCACATGGGATTTTAATTTATTAAAATCCCATGTGGGGCCCGGTTTACTGTAGCAATGAGAGGGGGGAGTGTGGTTGGGGTGTAGTGGGTGGTGTGCCTCTAACATTATTTTTGATAAATACCTATAAGGGTTTTAGATCTTTCACCCTTCGCATCAACGCCATTTATGACAGTTTCCAGTAGTTTGCAGGTTCTTGCACAATTTGTAAATTCAGAGGGATTTCTCTAATTTATAAAGTTCAGGGGGTTTAATGAAATTTACCCAAATATTCTTGTGAACCTTTCATAACGGAGAGGACCATGTGCAGAGTGCTTGTAGGTTGCGGTGTGATCAGAGGTCCAACAACAAATGAAGGATTTACAACGACAAGATCGATGTTCTGAACCTTTGCCTGATTCCATGCCTCTTTCTCTGCCAGCGTCTTGGCATAAGCATACCACAGCTGCCATTAAAAGAATGAATCATGAGCACTGCAGAGAATGAAGAAATACTGAAGGTGAAGGAGCGTACATTGTATTTCTTGCAGTACTCTACATCGCTCCAGTGAGACTCGTTGAGAGGGGAGATCGCAGCAGCTTCCTTGTGGTATCTTATAGCAGAGCAGGAAGATGTGAGGACCACTCTTTTTACCGATCTTGCTTTGGCACAGGAATTGAGCAGGTTCACTGTGCCTTTGATGGCTGGCTTGATCATCGTCTCCTACATCAAATGTGTGTTCATTCGATATAAATTAGTATGTTGAGGAATAATAGGTGTTTGTCCAAACTTTTATTTCGACTCCATCGGTTCTTTATATAATTTTTCAAGCGATCCCCCCCTTCATTTGTTAGTACACGTGAATCATCCGGCAGGCAGTCTTAGGCAAATATCCATTGGGTTGTGTATTTGATTCTTAGTATATAATTTTCATGTAGTTTGATAAGATCAGAGTTGTATCGTGATTAGGAGGTTGAGTTCTAGCATGATGATGAGGAGCGTGTTTCCCAGTCGGGAAGTTAGTTGCTTGGTTTCTCTATGTAAGTCCTTCTAATGTAAACCGAGGGTAAGGCGGAGTTGGATACGTGGATGGAGCTCTGAAACGGGTTAAGATTGAAGTTTTAGGTTTTCTTGACTAACAAAGAAAGAAATCTGGTTCTTCCCACAGTATCTGTGTGTAAAATCCGAACAATTAGCCGTGCTGTGTATCCTTAAAATGCGATTGTACTTCTCACCTGAATGTTATCCTGAGGAACGAAGACAGGGCATGCAGTATGAAAAACACCGTCGACACCATCCACAGCCTCGTCGAAGCTCCCATCCTCCATCAAATCAGCCTTCACCAACTTCAGCCTCTCCTTTGCGCCATCGAAGCCCCATAGGTAACCAACCCTCTTCTCGTCATCTAATTTCAATGTCACGTTAGCGAGAATCGGATATTTTGACGAGACAGTAAGAAATTTCGATCCTTTTTACCTGGATCTCTGACGGTTGCGCGAACAATGTGGCCTCTAGATAGAAGTTCTCTGATCAGGTAGGAGGCTATGAATCCAGTCCCTCCAGTTACGCAGTACTCTGGCATTTTGTCTGAACGTACTGTGTATCAACTTGTTTGGGTGATTGTCTCCATGGGGTAGCTTGTTCTTTAATATGAAGGATAAATAGATTGTGTTTGGTTTGACTTTGGAGTGAGTTTGCACTTGAATTGTTTCGGTGGAGGATGATCACAAATTTTTCATGATGGGGTTGGGAAAAAGGAGGAAAATGTCAAAACGTTGTGAGTTCTGTTTGGGAGTTGGTTTGCTACGAAGAGGCACGGAAAAGGTATGACATCAGAAAGAGGGGAATATCACGTAAGGGAGGGTAATTCTCGTAAACTACCATGAGCTTTTGGGGTTTTGTGCAATTATAAAGTTTTTATTACAGAAAACTATCAGGAATTTACACAATTGCGTAAAAGGATATGAACTATTGGATATTGTTGCTATCAACGTTCGCATCTTGTATAAAATATCTATGTTTCTAAGTATCTATCAATCATGTCTGGAAAACACCGTCTCGGTTAAAGTAGTAAGTTTACTTGGAACTTTTTTTATCTAAAACAATAAACATGAAAACTTATGCTAACTGTTGCTTGATACTGAAATTCAATGGAAAAAAAAAGTCCATGGTGGTTTTCTTTGATAAAAAATGTTTATATTTGTACCGTGAACTTTTGGGATTTTGTATAAATTAAAAAAAAGTTCTTATCTAAGAAAACTATCATGAACTTCCAAAATTCTGAAAAAATATCACGAGCAAATTGGAAATTGTTGCTAGTAGCATTAACGTCTTAGATAAAAGTTCTATCCTTACCGATATCAGTCAAGCATGACCTAAACAACAGTCTTTTGATAAAAGTAATTAGTACACAATCGCAAAATAGTAATTTATCCTAAATATCACCAGACATTAATTCA
The DNA here is from genome assembly GCA_022839385.1 of Asparagus kiusianus. Taxonomy (NCBI): domain Eukaryota; kingdom Viridiplantae; phylum Streptophyta; class Magnoliopsida; order Asparagales; family Asparagaceae; genus Asparagus; species Asparagus kiusianus. Next base: position 951,245 of record BQKN01065176.1, read on the forward strand.
TTGAAAAAGGTTCGTGATAGTTTTCTTTGATAAGGGAAGGTTACATTAGTTGTGTGCAAAATCCCCCACCGTTCATGATAGATGTTGCATGCAATGAGTCAACGAGGGATGTTGGAAGGTGGTGGGCACTCTCACAAACTCATACACAAACAGAATAAAATTGGAAGAGGAAGTCACCAAGAGGAATTTACTTTGATTTGAATGGCTTGAACAAATGACGCAGACGTAGAAACGAGGAGACCGATCGGATATCGTTCCGATGCCGACGAACCCTGACAATAACGGGTATATAACAAGCTTGAATCCACAAGCCCTAAATTTTCCCAATTTTAGGGAAGAAAACAATGAAGAAATTTCTCTTGATCCAATAATTGAAAAGTTGATTCTCGATTTACAAAAGGAACTAATATTTATAGCCAACTAACCTTATCCTAACCCTAATAAAAAAGAAAGTCCGGATTTAAAAGGAAATGACCAAAAATATGAAACTTTCCTAATCTGTCTCCGAGTCGACACGATGCGTGTCGAGTAGTAACGCCTTTCGTGTCGACTGGCATGTGTCGATTAATAGCGCCCTTCGTGTTGACTGGGGTGTGTCGTCTCGTCTTGTCGCCTCGACTATGTCGAGTCGTCGTCCGTTGATGTTGTCTCGGCTGCTTTTCTTCTCGTCTCGTCCAACACTTGATCTCCTGTATCAACAGTTATTGATTACATAGATGTTCACGCTCAGGGGAGGAGCTACAGTACTTTTTTTGGGGGGA
>BQKN01065176.1:952105-969640 GCA_022839385.1 Asparagus kiusianus
TGGGGCGTGGGGGAAGGAGGGTTCTGTCACCCCCAATATTTTTCAAAGTTTATCCCTATTGTGGCTCTATGAATGAAATAGTCTACGTACATTTCTAACAACCGAGATAAGAAAAAGATGCAAGCGCTCTCTACTACATATGTTAAATAGAATATGAACATTATTTTTACCAATAGCCAAAGCCAGCCATCAAAGCTCGGAAAGGGGTAACAAAAGACTTGGAGCCACTACATATTTACCAATAGCCAAAGCCAGCCATCAAAGCTCGGAAAGGGGTAACAAAAGACTTGGAGCCACTACATATTTACGGTTCATACTATACAAAATACTACAATGAATTATTATAGCATGAATAGTAAATCTTTAAGTATAGATGAGTAAATTTACTCTTCATGCTATAATATTTTACTGTATCATGACAGTACCCTTTTAAGTATAGAGTAATAGATATGATTTTTAATTTTAAACATACAATAATCAAATCAAATGTATTAAACCTTAGAGGGAGGCATGTTCAAAATGCAATGTTTAAAAAAAAGAGGGGGTCGTGCTTTACTCGGGGCACACACTAGTCTACTCCTCTATACTTAAAGAAGAATCAAAAGAGGTATTGTTCATGCAACATTAAATACTGCAGCATGAACAGTAAACTAAATATAATCCTTTGCACTCGAAGTTACTGTTTACACTACAACAATTTACTGTAGCGTAAGCAGTAAATCAAATATGCTCCTTCATACTTAAAGTTACTATTCATGCTATAACGTTTACTGTATCATAAACAATAAAGCAAATTAAATGTACTAAAACTTGGATCCTTGTTTAAGTATAGAGGAGTAGATAAGAACTCTAAATCAAATGTATTAAAACTTAGATCCTTCTTTAAGTACAGAGGAATAGATATGATTTCTAATTTTAAATATAAAATGTATTAAAAATTAGGGAAAAATGTTTCGAGGCCCCAAAATAAAAAAAGAGATGTGGCCCAACCCCTCCATCTTTTTCCCTTACTGTTTAACCCTTAAAATCCCAAAAAGGGTGTTCAGCCCCCTTTTCACACTCTCCAATGAATACATCCTAAAACATTCCGAAAATACCCCTTCTTTAGCTTCTTCTTCTTCTTCTTCTTCTTCTTCTTTTCTGTGGTTTCTCCTCGTCCCCCACTCTTCCTCTCAATCTCCTCTCAATCTCCTCCCCCTCCTCCTCTCAATTTCCTCCCCTCTCAATCTCCCCTCAATTTCCTCCCCTCCTCTTACAATCTCCTCCCCCTCCCCCTCCTCCTTCTCTCAATCTCATCCCCTCCCCCTCCCTCTCCTAGTGGTGATCCTCCACCGCTGCCCTCTACTTCGATCAGATCCTCTCCAATGTCACCCGCTCCTTCGCCATCCCCCTCTCAATCGCCGGCCAACGTTCCACCATCGTCTCCTACTCAGGGTTGCCCTTTACTTGTGACCTCATTGTTGCTGCGTCAGGTAGAGGATTGAAAGAATTTGTTTTGGAATGTTGTGATTGGATTAAAGATACAAGTTTTGTTGGGAAAAATGTGTTTGAGTGTATGATCAGAGGATTGAGCTTGGTGGGTATGGTTGAGGATGCAGAGAAGGTGCTTAATGAAATGGGTCACTTGGGGTTTAAACCATCGGGGTTTGAGTATAGAGTGGTGATTCAATGGTATGGACGGTTAGGGTCGTTTAAGGAGATGAGGAGGGTGATTGGGAGAATAGGTGATGCTGAAATTGGGATTGATACGATTTGTACGGATTTGGTGCTTTCTTGTTATGGTGAATGATGAGGAGACTTTGCCGGTTAAGGAATTAGCTGACGCATCAGTCTTGCTTGAGAAATTGGCGTGGTCTGATTCAGAAGGAAGAATATGCTAATTTTTATAATAGGACTGTTTGTACTCTTTATTCTTGTGTAGTTTCTCCAGAATTGCTTGTAACGTGTCATGTTTCATTGTTCAGTTGATTATACTATGTGTTCTTGTGGTTTAGTTGTACTTAGATCAAATTTTAATGAAATGTATTGTGTCTATTTAGTGATCAATTTTGATATAATTTATTTTGATTGTATGTGAAATGTATTATGGCTGTCATGTGAATATGTACAAGTTCATTCAAATAGAATTTGATGTGCATAATAAACCGAAGATTATATATAAATTATGTATCAAAACCTGAATATTATGGTACATAATATGTACATAATCTTGAGGTTATTGTGTACATAATATATATATATAGTGTACCAAATAATAGTTATATGTTGACTTTTAACTGAACGTGTTAACTTTCCTCCTAGTATGTCAACCTTTCATACTGAATGTTAACTTTTGCTACTTTATGTTAACTTTAATCATAATATGTTAACATTCACTATTATATGTTAACTTTCATCATAATATGTTAACATTCACTATTACATGTTAACTTTCACCATAATATGTTAACTTTCTTCAGAACATGTTAACTTTTAACTGAACATGTTAACGTTCATCATAATATGTTAACTTGTCAGATGTATATGTTAACTTGTCAGATGTACATGTTAATTTATTCATCTATAACATCTTTGAGGATTTTTCTTGAAGGCCTGAAACAAATCTCAAATGGAGAGACAAGAGAAGGAAATTGCTATGATTAATCCACATTTTGAAGAACTTAAATGGTTTTTTCCTTGCTTTTCCTCTTCATAAATTGATACCAAAGCAGAAGTGGTGTGTAACGATTAGAGAGACTTAATTTAAAAGTTATTGTCTGCTGTATGTGTTAACTTTCATCTGCATATGTTAACTTTATTATGAACATATTATATTTCAGTTCTCCAAGCTAACTATCAGTTGAATATGTTAACTTTTATCATAATATGATAAAAGTTAACATGCTTAGCTGAGAGTTAACATGTTACGAAAAAAGTTAACATATTATGGTAAAAGTTAACATGTAATAGTGAATGTTAACATATTATGATGAAAGTTAACATGTTCAGCTAAAAGTTAACATGTTACAAAGAAAGTTAACATATTATGGTGAAAGTTAACATGTTACGAATAAAGTTAAACATGTTCACCTGAAAAGATAACATGTTATGAGGAGAGTTAACATGTTATGAGATTTAATAGTGTATCGTAACTTGAAGATTATGTACATAATCTGTATTTATGTACACAATAACCATGGGATTATGTACATATTATGTACCATAATATTCATGTTTTGATACACATAATTTATATATAATCTTCAGTTTATTATGCACATCAAGTTCTATTTGAATGAACTTGTACATATTCACATGACAGCCAAAATACATTTCACAAACAATCACAATAATCAAAATTGATCACTAAATAGACAGAATACATTTCATTAATTTTTTATCTAAGTACAATCAAACCATAAGAACACATAGTATAATCAACCGAATAATAAAACATGACATGTTACAAGCAATTCTGAAGAAACTACACAAGTATAAAGAGTACACATAGTATAACCAACTGAACAATGAAACATGACACGTTACAAGTAATTCTGGAGAAACTACACAAGAATAAAGAGTACAAACAATCCTATTATAAAAATTAACATATTCTTCTTCTTTTCTTCAGCAGATTGCACCTCCTCTTTTGTGGGAAGTTGCTGGGCTAGAAGGTCGCGCTTAACCTGCAATGACCTGAGCACCGCCATTCCGTCTTGTGCAGCACCATTCAATCTAGGAAGCGAATTCGCTTCCTCTGTCCCTCTTCCGGATTTCCCGCAACTCTCAATTCTCAATTGCTCTCACATGTTCTTGAGTCTGAACAAATGTTTGATCCCACTCCTTTCTCACACTCTCGACTGCCACTACAACTTCATCCATTATAACCTCTAAAATTAATTACTGTCAAATGTCACAATACAAAAAAAAATCACTTGACATGAAGAAATGAATTATTTATCGGTTTCTTCATTGTGTGGGTTTATCAGTACCCCACACAAAATCAACGGAATGAATTAACATTTTCTAGTGATGAGAGAATTAAACAAGGAAACAACACCAACTAATGAAAATGAACAAACTTTTTATTCTAAGTTGGCATAAATGCTTGATACCATATCTATACAGACTGCTAATTTATCAAACATCAAAATGGTTGCAGAATTAATTTCCAAACCTATACATCAAAATAACTACATAATTCACTTGATGAATAGTAACGAAGTCATGTATTTTTTCCCCTAAGTGTAAGAATTTCATCCAAAACCAACAGATCTCCCTCAAAATCAACAAAACGTCATGTATTTCATCATGAAGGGAAAATCAAAAAGATATCGGCCAAGCTTCCCTTCTCTGCAGCAAAAATGGAAGTCTAAATTGCATGAACACGCGTTAAATTTAAGTATTGATGATAATTCTTCAAATACGAATTTGTAAAGAATTCGACACTTTTGGATGAAACAAACAAGAAAAAACAACCAACAAATGGCTTGGGAAATACTTACAGAGATCTCAGCTCTGCAAATTCCCCATGCTGACGAGACTCTAGGATGAAAAGAGGGAATCGACGAGAGAGAGAGAGAGAGAGAGAGAGAGAGAGAGAGAGAGAGAGAGAGCAGAGTGATGCTGGGCCTTGGGTTGGGTTGTCATTTTCACTAGCATTGGCGCTGGCGTTTGAGGATCGGAGGAGGCTTCTCGATCTTGTTTTTGGCAGGGTCTGGCAGCGGATCCCGACGGGTCTTAGAGCTCGTCCCTCGGTTTGCCAGCGGCTTGGAGGAGGAGATGATGGTGGCCGATTGGAGACTTGAGCATGAGAAGAGAGGAAAGAGAGAGAGGGGGGCTGACAGTTTTTGGGGAATGAGTTAAGGGCAGTTTTGAAATTTGGAAAAATATTAGTCACTGTGCTGTGTTGGAAAGATAAATAGGGGCTGAAACATAAGTATTTCTTGTATTGGGGGTTTTGTCACACCAAAAAAAAATACAGGGGGGCTAGTCACATCCCATTTATTTTTTTGGGGCCTTGAAACATTTTTCCCTAAAAATTAAATAGAGACAAGTTTGAAATACAATGCTTAAAAAATAGGGGGCCATACTTTGCACGGGATGCACATTAATATTACTAGATAGGATTTCTATAGACTATTGGTGGTTGTAGGCACGTTAGCCCATTGTGGCACTGAATGAAAAATTTACCAAATTGGTTTGAACTTATTGTTCTATATGACTTAATTACACTTATATACCTTAATATTTTTCTATCTTTGCGCTTATATACTGAGTTTCTTCACATTTACATATCCTATTATTTCAAACATTTCATCTGTCTACTAGTGTTAGATTTAATGTAAGTGGACAAGATTGCCCCCTTGAAAGTGATAGAAAAAAAGAGGGTTCTTATTTATTTTAGCTACCTGTACGGTTATTTTTGTCTTTTTGCCCACGGGCAATTCACATGGGAATCTTTGAAAGAATATTTCATCCATAGGCTAACAAAAAATAGTAACATGCTATTTAATTAGAAAAACTTAAGGGTATGTAAATATTAAAAAAAACTAGGGAAAGTTGTGTCTAGGCCCCAAAGAAATAAAGGGAATGTGGCTCAATCCCCCTAATCTTTTTTCCTTACTCTTTAACCCTTAAAATCCTAAAAATGTGTTCAACCCCCTTTTCACACTCTCCCATGAATACATCCCAAAACATTGCGAAAATACCCATCTCTTTTCTTCTTCTTCTTCTTCTTCTTCTTCTTCTTCTTCTTCTCTGTAGTTTTCTCCTCCACCTCTCAATCTCCTCCCCCTCCTCATCCCTCTCCTAGTGGTGGTCCTCCACCGCCGCCCTCTACTTCGGCCAAACTCTCTCGAACGTCACCCGGTCCTTCGCCATCATTCTCTTAATCGCCGGCCAATGATCGACCATCGTCTCCTACTCGCTAAACATCCCATACCCCTCAAGCCTCTCGAGGAGAAGACCCTTCACACTATGATACGGCCGCGACCTCCGTCGGTGAATCTCGCTACTGATTTCGAGCTTCACCAGTGCGTCGAGGCGTTCTACAACGGAATCTGGTGGAAGGGAGTGGTGACCAAAGTGCCGGGGAGAGATGGAGACTTACTGTATTCAGTTTGTTTTCCGGCTAGCAGGGAGGAGTTTTAGTTCAAGGCATGGAGATTTGGAGGCAAATGAACTGGGCGAAGGGGGAGTGTATTAACGTTGAAGATGGTGATCAGGTGAGTGATTAATTATTTCAGTTCTTGAATTTTATTTTTCTTTGAGTGGTTTTATAGGTGCATGTTCATGTCGTAACCCACTTTCCTATGATTATATATGTGTTTTTGATTCTTGTGGCTCTTTTGTGTCCTGCACACCAGTTGTTTGTCATTTTGCTTCACTGAAGTAATAAGATTAATATTACACATAAACATGTGAAATTTTATTTGGGAGTCTTGAGACTCTGTGGTATGACCAATATAAGTCTATGTCCCCAGGACCACAGCCCTCTAAGGAATTAACCACCATCTCTTCGTTGTTCATTATATATGATAAAAAAAATTTATTTGTTTTGCTGTGCCCATTTGTTACTTTGAGAATTTGCTACTAATTTTCTCTTTTGGGTGTGTTCTTAACTGTAAGATTGTATTTTGTAATGGCTTAGAATTTTTATTTTACCAAGTTTTTTATCAGCTGACGTTACCTTTGTGAATCCAGTGCTATAATATTTATAACATCTAAAAGCTTCAGCCGATAATTGTCTATTTATCTAACTATACGGTTTGGTTGTCTCTTATTTGTGACAAAATAAGTAAAATTTTGATTAATGTTAAATCTCATGAGAACATAGAATGTCTGTCAAATCTCATGATCAGTAAGAACATGATCAATAAGAACATGACATGTATCCTATGTTAACTTTAACTGGTACCTATTAACTTTTATTATTATATGTTAACTCTCCTCGTAACATGTTAACTTTTAAGCTAAACATGTTAACGTTCATCATAATATGTTAACTTTCACTGTTATATGTTAACTTTCATAATAATATGTTAACTTTCTTCATAACATGCTAACTTTTTCTCAGAATGATTACTTTTTCTCATCTTATGAATGTGTTGTGTTTTGAGAGAAGCTTGTTTTTGTAATGGATAGACATACACCAATGAACTGGAGATCAAGGTCTCACGACTTGAAGAAGAGAACAATATTACATTCTGCGCCGCCACCAGAACCAAAGCATCAACTGCGAAGATCAAGCTTAATTTCTTTCTAAAGATTGCATGTATACTAAAATTTGTAGATTTGCATGGAGATTGGAGTGTTTTTTGTAAGATATTTGTATAAGAAAATATATCTGAACTTGTGAGAACTTATGATCAATTAGTTATTTTTTTGTGGTTGTACTCGAAACTGATTAGAAAAATGACCCATAATTGTGGGCTTGAGCGATTTACATATGTTTAAGATATCATGATAAGTTGTAGCAAGTTTTACTTTAGTGGGTTTTTTCTTATTCTTGAAGTTTCAATACGTCGATTCTAATACACATCTGTTGGTACAATGAGGCATATATTTGTCTCCATTTTTGTATGTTGTTTTAATTTTAGATTAACATGTTACGAGGAGAGTTAACATATAATGATGAAAGTTAATATGTAACAATTAAAGTTAACATATTAGGATAAAAGTTAACATCTTCAGATTAAAGTTAACACATGATGAAGAAAGTTGACATGTTCACATGAAAGATAATTTACTCAGCTGAAAGATAACATAGTTGGAAAAAAAAAGATAAGCTGCTTTTAAAACTTCTTTCAGGTGATATTGCTTGAGTACACAATATGAATATTCTTACAAATTCACATATTACAACTTCGATGAAACACAAACAAACTTACGAGATCCAATTAAATTGGGTTTTAAAATCAAGTTCATGTCATTTATCCTATCAAACAATCTTCATAAGAAAACTGACATACTATGTTGAAAGTTAACATACTATGCTGAAAGTTAACATGTTCATAAGAAAGTTAATATATGCAGATGAAACTTAACCTATACAGCTGATAGTTAACATGTTCGCGTGAATGTTAACATATACACCTGGAAGTTAACATATACAGATGAAACTTAACATGATCATGTGAAAGCTAACATGTGTTTGTGGAAAATTTGATGTAAAAAGACAATGAAAGAAAATTTGACTTGTATTCTCTCAAAATCGATTATAATTTAGATTCCGATTACAAAAGAGAGGAGAATGAATTTGATTCTCCCCTTTGTTTAATTCTGGGTTCTTCACGGTGGTGATGGAGTGCTTCCCTCGAATGCTTGCGTCGAGTTTGCTCTCCGTTGACGATCCGAAGGTCTTGATTCACTGGAACGATATCTTCTCCTCACGATTTGACGCTGTGGAGAACTTGCGTGGTAAGTCTTAAAACTCTGACCGAGTTTAGAAGAACTTGCAAAGTAAGTTTTAAAACTCTGGACGAGTTGATAACTCAGATCAAGTTTGAAACTCTATGAAAGAGTTGATTTAAACCGAAAGTTCGGTTAATAAGCCAAGGCCGAATAATCTCAAAGGCTTCGATAAAAGCCTTCCAAAATGATTCAAGAGCTCCTTCAAGTCACTGATATCCAAAGCTCCTTGTTGTTGTAGAAAGCGGCAAGATGCCCGATCAAGGATCCCCAAAAAGTCAGCCAAAAAAGAGGATCCGAACTCAGTTGAGTTTCCCACTATTTATAGGGGATTTAGGGGTGTAACCGCCCCCCTAAATTTCTCCTTAATGAGGGTTTAATGGGGTGTAACTGCCCCCCATAAATCTCTCCATGATAGGGTAGTGATCCCCTCAAATTTTGGGGAGAAAACGGTTCTGGAACCGTTCAAATCGTGCTTGAACGAGTCAAAACGCTGAAAACAGCGTTCTGGGCCCGAACTGTGCGTTTCTGGACCTAAAACGCAGAGTTGGGCCTGAAAACGCACAGGTCGCGCTGCGCAGAGATTAACTGTGCGTCTCTGGACCTAGGACGCAGAGTTGGGTTCTGCATTAACTGTGCGTCTCTGGACCTAGGACGCAGAGTTGGGTTCTGCATTAACTGTGCGTCTCTGGACCTGTGACGCAGAGTTAGGCTGCGCATTAACTGTGCATTTTTGGACTTGGGACGCAGAGTTAGGCTCCGCATTAACTGTGCGTTTTTGTTGTTGGACGCAGAGTTGAACTCTGCATTTTAAGTCCACAAACTCTGCGTTTTAAGTCCACGAACTCTGCGTTTTGAATCTCAAATGTGGTCACGACCTCTGCGTTTCTAGTTTAGAACGCGGGCATGACCTCTGCGTTTTGAGTTTGGAACGCGGGCATGACCTCTGCGTTTTGAATCTTGGATGCAGAGGTGAGCCTCTGGCGGGCTCGGTGAACTTCAGCCTACGTCCAATGTTCAGACGAAGTCCAGTCTTGCAGACGGACTTCAGAACATAACTTGCTGCGAAGAACATGTCATAACTTTCAAACCGTAAGTCGGAATTGGACGAATTATATATGAAAATCGGCTATCTCGACGAGACGGAGCCGACCAAACCTACCCCATAGGGTTCGGTTTGCTCTGTCAGTTTTGCCAAATTCCTTACGATTTAAGAGATATCTGCATTTTAATATGAAGAGACCGTCAATTTGTAGTCTCTTTTGCTAAAGATTTGCACAGATCGTCATCTTGTAATCTTCTTCTTGGCTCCTTGAAAATATGAGAGTCGTCAGATTGTAACTCCCGATGTTGATTGTGAAGGCTGTTGAATTGGGGCTTTCATTAGTTATTGTGAAGGTCATCAGATTGTAACCTTCTACGTGAAAGTCGTCAAATTGTAGCCTTCTAGAAGTCGTCAAATTGTAACTTCCGTCATCGGTGTTTGATAGGGATAAGCTATCTGTTGTGATTTTTAGACAGCCTACAACATGTTCAGGTTAAAGCCAATATTTTCGGCCAACATATAGAGAGTTAACATGCTCATTTCATATTGTTAACATATACACCTGAAAGTTAACAAGCTTCATGCTTCTTATGCCATGAATCAATTTCTCACACATGATTGAGTACACACCAAATTATTGATCCTCCAACATTATGATTTTAAGCATGTTTAAGATCACAATAGCAAATCACGTGTAATATTTTTCCTTTGTATTTGAGATTTCATAAGCAGTTCCCTCAAACATACTTGCTTATAAGGAAAAATTGTAACCTTAGTGAGTCTCTAATCTAGAAATTAGATTTGTGCAAAACATACTCTTTCCATCCAAATTATTCTATTTGAATGAACTTGTATATATTCACATGACAGCCACAATATATTTCACATACAATCGTAATAAATTACACCAAAATTAATCACTAAATAGACACGATACGTTTTATTAATTTTTAATCTAAGTACAACCAAACCACAAGAACATATAGTATAATCAACTAAACAATAAAATATGACACGTTACAAGCAATTCTGGAGAAACTATACAAGAGTAAAGAGTACAAACAATCCTATTGTAAAAATTAACATCTTCTTCCTCTTTTCTTCTACAAGCTCACCCATCAAATTCATTTCTTCTCTTCTCATTTTCACAACCTCATCCAAGCAATAACAAGCTTCATTTCCTTTGTTTATTCAACTTAAAATATTGTTTGAGTTTAGAAATTACCTCATGACATCTCAATGTCATAGTACTTTTCAATCAATTTATCCTTGAAATTTAAGTTTCTCCTCAAATCAGTGAGTTCTTCTCTCATAGAGGTTGACATCATAAGCTCACATCTTTATTGCAGTAATATTTGAGAATTATTAGACAAACTACAAACCAATATGGCATACAAGTTATTAATAAACCATCATCCACAAGCACAAAACTATGTTGAGCCAAAGAATTTCGATGAACTATATGGTGGCTACAAAAGATTCATGCGTGTGCAGTAGGAAAGAAAAAATCAGTTATCCATCAAAGGGAACTAGGAAATAAGACAACAATAGAAACTATATATACACATGCATGTATGTCTCTCTATGCACGGGCATGCATGCATGTGCGTGTGTACAAATATTACGTACATAAATTCCCTCACTCCCTACAGATGTGCAAATGTACTTCGTGCATGTGTATATCATTCAAACAGTATAACAGGCTGGCAAAACAAGACACAAGTTCATGAAAACTATAGACACTGATGATAATGATACAATTGAAGTTCCAGAAGCCTATATATGAATACCATAATAGCAAAGTCCAGTTCATATGAATATCATAGTAGTTCTTTAACCATTCACATAAATTACGAGCCGAATATACTAGAAACTAAACACAAACACACAAGCAAGCTATCAGCATATAAAAATGGCAAACACAACTTTAAATGAGCTGAACCATACTTGCAACAAGCATATGGTTAGACCCTTGATAATCATTCACTGGTTTCTTCAATCGTAAACATCAGCTTTCACACATAATAAGCAACCAATCTATAACCATAACTATGAACCATCTAATTGGTGCAATATCAAAATAAATAGTTCGTGAAACTCCAGTGAACTACCATAGGATTAAGCAACTACACATCAGACCTTTTCACCTCCTTCTTCCTTCCTATAATATAATAAAGCTTTAGGTGTCAAAATAAATAAGAAATATATCGGAATAAATTGTAACTTATTTGAATTTTCAAAAGAAAAGAGTAAACCATGATTTTGAATTCGCAAACATTGATCATTGATTCATCAACCCAAAGCATCAAACGTACTATAACAATCAACAGAAACAAACCATCTTTGTACAAGAACCAGCTGACAAATACCAAATTCCTCTCTTCCCTCTTCATCCTCATCCTCATCCTCGGCCCCCTTCGGCACAATCACAACCAACTCCCCGCCAACACGCTTCGCCATCGCCAATCTCGGTGAAGCCCCACTCGACAGCCAAAAGCGCTACATGTCCATCTCCATCTCCCCCTCCTCCTCCTCGCGGCGATCCCCGCTCTCATCCCTAACCACCACCTTCAAAACCCCCGGGTAGATTTCAATCGCGTGGGCCCCAACACCTTCGCCGAGATCATCGATGGCGGCAGCGGTGAATTTGAACGCGGTGGGGGCCCTCGTCAACCTCCACGTCGGCGTTGGAGGAGAACGAGAGCTCGAGGACCTTGCTGAAGATGTGAGGGAGGCGACGGAGGGTGGCGGAGGGAGGCTAAAGAAGTGAAGAAGAAGAAAGAAAGAAACAAAGGAAAAGCCCCAAAACTAAGAGGCTAAATAAGTGAAGAAGAAGAAGAAGAAGAAAGAAAAAAAAGAAACGAAATGAGTTAAGGGCAGTTTTGGGTTTTGAAAAAATGTTTATCTCTGTGTTGTGTTGGAAAGCTAAATAGGGGCTGAAACACAAGTGGATGTTATATTGGGGGCTTGGTCACCCAAAAAATAAGGGGGGCCTAGTCACATCCCCTTTTATATTTTGGGGCCTAGACACAATTTTCCCAAAAACTAAGTATATAATTGTAAAGATAAGTCAACAATAAAATGTAGAGGTGCAATAATAATTAGTAAGCTTATGTATCAATTCTTGGCCACCCCAAGATAAAATTTCTATCTCCGCTCCTGTTTATACTGCACAAAAGAACACTCTAGAGTAGTCAATGCAATTAACACTAAGTTCATGAATTTAAATGCAGATAACTCTCTCTAAAAAAATTCCAAATCATGAACGGCTTGATTTTTCTGAAAACTGGACACATAGGTACCGTTTGGTAAATGGTTAAGTAAGGAGTTAAGGAGATTTAACCCCTTCTTAACCCGCCAAACATGCACAAAAAATCTATATAAGGGTTAAAAGTGAGTTAACCCTCCATAATTTACCAAACATAAAAAATATAGAAGAGTTAAGCTAACCCCTCTAAAGGAATTAAAATAAGTTAACCCCTTAAAATGAGGGGTTTACTAATACTCCTATTTAAAAGGATTAAGAGTTAACCCTTCTAATTATAAAGAAAATAGTCAAAATCATTGTTATCCCCAAACACTAAAACTGATCACAATGGCTAAAATAAAACTTATTTAACGGATTAATAATTTAGTCCTTCAGATTATCGAATGGGCTAAGTACATTAATCCTTCTACTTGAATAATAATGTGACAAACATTTCAGTCTAAACGGAAAAACATGAAAAACAAAAGAAAGTAGAAAATTTAGAGCCTTAGTTGCTCCGTCTTAGGCTTTTTCTCTGTTGTTATATACTATCTTTTAAATTAGATGTCCTTGTGTAGTTTTTAGGACTTTAACCCTTTGCCAAACGGGGCCATTAATAGAAGGATTAATATACTGTTTAGACAGAGACACAAACTGCAAGTTTAGTTTCCAACAAGGGATACTAGCATATATAGTAGCAATCTCGGTAAGAAGACTTTAAGACGATTCAAAGCTTAATGGGGCTCCATATATATCACGTTCTTAGCTGAAGAAATTAGACTTACAAACGACCCAAAAACAAAGAGTACTCATATGCTCTTAATTACCTTGGTTATCTTTAATCCACTAATGTGATTAATTATTTCTCAAACATACTGCATGACTCATAGATATACAAACTTCAAATTCATCTAAATAAAACAAGCGTAGTGGAGTTCATCTCCTCATGCTCACGCTTCTCTAAACCTTCACAAGGCAAAGCCATAGTGAGATCGAGATTCAATTCGGGCACCTCCTCCACATAACTCGATGCATCCGACACAACGTCATCCTCAACCTCTCTCTCGTTCTCGTTCTTCATGTAACAAGTTCTCATTGCGTTTTGATTCACCGTGTGGTTGTTTGGGTCGATTCCCATGCTCTCGAGCTTTCCCTTCATATGTGAGTTCCAGTAGCTCTTGATCTCGTTATCTGTTCGTCCAGGCAGCCTACCGGCTATCAGAGTCCACCTATTGCCGAGCAGGGCATGGAGTTTGACGATGAGGTCTTCTTCATCCTCTGAGAAGTCTCTTGTCCGGCCGACCTCGCCACTCTTTCTGCGTCGGAGTCGCCCTAAATAATGAAGTTTAAAGAAAAATGACCAATTCATATGTACTTGTATGTGCACATGTTGAAGTATACATGCACGAAGGGTCTGTGTTATGGAATTGACCAAATATATGATTTTTTGTTTGTTTGTTTGTTTATAATAAAAGCTTATGAACATGTAGAACTGTATAAAAGAATTAATTAAATAGATCCTTTGATTGTATCCATATTTTTATATTGATGAGTGGACATAAATAGATCGGTTATTAATTAAACACTTCCCCCTATATGCACAAGAGATTAGTAATTAAGGACTAAACAACAATGTATTAGGCATAGATTTCTAATCAAATTGGACCATAACGTTCCAAGTTACGGTTATCATAGGTTTTACCGTATTCCAAAAATAGAAATTAATGCATTTCCAAAAGGACCGAACAACTAATACAAATCTTATCTAAACAGTACTCTTAGCGCAAACGGGCTATTCTGAATTATATGCGACAGTTGAAATAATTAACAAAACCGTGCCCCCATCCTCCTCTTGTACGACTCGGAGCATGCATGCTCCTCGGATGCGTGATGTTCTAATAAGATTTGTGCTCCCAAACTATATAGAACGTATTCGGCCATGAAATATATATATGCAAAATGCAGCACAGTTAGTGAGTCGTATGAGAAAGATCGAAGGACCTAATTCCGCCCTGGGGAGTGATGACCTCCCGCATCCTTCTCCGTGAGCTTGCGCGAAGCCAATGAGCTTCCGATCCTCTTTTTTCGACGTCACCCATTTGGAAACGCCCTTCTTGCTGCAACGAGGGTTCCTCATCGATCGAGGGAGGTGCTCGTGCTTGAACTTGCGTAAGGATAAGGAGAGACCTGTATATAAAGAGAGGAAGCATTTTGCGCGTGAGGAACGAATAAGGGAATTGAAGGGTGGTGCTGACTTTGTAGGCAGAGAGACTGGTGGTTTGAGAACCATGTGTTGATTGCATACAAACGCATGAAAGTTTGTTAGTTGCAGTTACAAGCCCCTCTTCTTCTTTCTTAGTTAGGAATAATTACTACTTAATTATCTAAGCACTCTTAACGTACGTCATCTAAACTGCTAGCCAAACATACAGGATCCTTCGCTAGCTACTTCCAACCTCCGATATTCCGCCAACCTCCTTTGGATGTGATCGTTCGAGCGCAATTCCATCCAATCTCTAACATATTGTTTGCCTAGAATAAACAAAACACAAACACTAGACAAACAACATTAGTTGTAAATTATTTATTAAAATCATCATAAAAACAAAAGGACCCAACAAACCTTCCATTAATCAATCAACGGCTATAAGACTGAATCCTGAAATACCCTTTAACACTGAAGAAAATATTAATTTCCATACATTGCAAAAGAGAATTAACATGAGGTGCAACATATCTAATAGGACAAAATAGAGGGAATTAATTGGAAACATCAAATCTTTGCCGTCTAAAAGAGCAAATATATCAAATCGTTGTTGGGTTAACCCAACACTGTGTTGGCCGAACAAAAATCCCAACTGCTTAAAGTAGACATAGAAAACAAAAGCTACCAATCAAATTAATTAAGAAGCCTCACCAGTTAGTTGTACATCCTATTCCAACCACCAACCCAACAGACACGTGCATGAGCTAGCTAGGCATCCTCTTTTTCTTTTTCTTTTTTTTTCCCCTTCTCTTGATTGACCAATTGGATCGAAATTATCTCCATGTTAATTAATTAGGATCAATTATTCGTAAAGATGATGGGGATGAGGATGATATAATTTATCGAATCAAATCAAAATGAAAGAGCTAGCACTTGTAGAGTCCCTGGTAATGGTAGAATTAATATCAATGAAATTGAAAGAAAAACTTTATAGATGATTATAACACCAACAAGGATTCGTGGATTCTATTGTTGGACGATTAATGAACAATGCATAAAACATGACGGTTAAAAGGGATGGACTAGTCGGTATGATAAATAAAAGACGCATTTGTGGAGGGTAAGAGGTTGATCCTATTAAGAATATATAGAATGAAATAAAATTGGTTGAGATCGTTTCAGGGCCGATCCTGAGCATTCAGGGGCCCTAGGCAAAAACTTGAACAAAAATCTTAAAGGGGCCCTCCTATATTCAAGATTTTTTAAAAAAAATAAAGTGTTGCACCCAAGTAACTTCAGGGCTGCCTACATACCAAGGGATATTATAACTAACCCCAATGATCAAACACAATGTAGTTCTCCTAAGCTACCCACCCTGGCCAAAGGCCTACAAGTCACACCCTAACACTCATTCCCAAAACAAGATCAATGAACCAATAGAAGTATCACTTTATGAAGCATCTTCTTGCATTTTCTGTTCTTCATTTTGATTTTCTTCATTATTATGTTCTTCGTTATCATGCTCTGTATGTCTACTACTAAAAAACTTATCCAGCGCTCCTGCTTGAGACTTTTTCAATTTTTCCAATTTTTGTTTCTTTTTTCTTTTTTTATATCCAGAACTATACTTTCTAGGAAGCATGATGAACGCTGAAAAAATATGATCAATCAACAATGCAAATTTCAGATCAACAAAAAATTATATACAAATACTAAAATACATAAGATCAACAAATATTATAATTTATAAAATTATAAAATTACCTTGAAATTTGAATAGTTTAACTTCAAACAAATTTCAGATCAACACGCCTGAATCCTAAAAGATGTACTTTTATCTCTTCTTCCTATTCAATAGACAAAAACAAAGTTTGGACTTAAAGATTTTTTGGGACACGATGCAATCATTTGAAGTATGGATCACTAGCTAATGATTTTCATTGTTCAGGTACCGCACTTTGATTATACAGCCTGTATGCATATTATGGTTTCTTGTTTCAATTGATTAATCACTAATCAGCAAATATACTAAGTATAGTCTGATTCATAATTTCATATATGATATGCACAGATTCATACTTTGTTTATACAACTAATTCATGTATGTTAATAATGTTATGCACAGATTCTTGATGTATAGAATCAATAACAAAGAAAAAGTATTATTAGGTCATGAAGTGATGAAACAGAGATATCATGCTATTCTAAGTATAGTCTGTTATCTGTATAGAATTATAGAAATATTCAATTATTCAAATATACTTATATACCTTGTAACCTTGACGGAGTCGCCGGCCAGAGGAGGCGCAGATGGCAGACAGAGACAGAGTCTCCAAAGGGCAAAGGCGCTGGCGGTGAGGTCGCGTTTGCCTTGCTGGTGGGAGGGGCGGAGGGAGTCGCCGGAGGCGGCGTCATGGAGTTCGATGGCGGAGGAGCGGACTGCGGACAGTCCGGACGGAGTCGGGAAGAAGAAACATCACTTCAGAGAGAGTCAGAGAAGAAGAAGAGAGGTCGGCGATCAGACGACCACTTCGGAAATCGGAGAGACCAAGGGTTTTTCGTTTTTGTATTTATAGCCTCTAACACTTTTGCATAAAAATCCTCTTACTTTTCCAATTTCCATATATATATATATATATATATATA
>BQKN01065177.1:0-15944 GCA_022839385.1 Asparagus kiusianus
ACTTATGCTTGTAAACTTTGGCCCGTAATGGCCTTGAGCTTTTGCTTATTTTTGTTTCGCATGCATAGTTTCCTTTTCTTTTTGTTTGTGTTGTTCTGGTATTTGAGTTGAACTCGGTGAGCTTCTGACCATTCTTTTCTGAACTTAGCCATTTCGGACTTTTGTTCTGCTCTCGGTTGCTCACAGCGTGGGATCGGGTTGATTCCGATTTCTGCGTTGTAGCTCTTGCGGGATCGAGAGAGTAACGCTCGGCTTGCAGTAGAGAACAGTCGTTCGCTGCTGCGGTCGAGTGAAGGACTCAACTTCGACTTGCCACTCGGCAAGCTGTCGCTTGAGGAATTGGCAGAGCTGTCATCTGCCGAACTGCTCTTGACAGTCGTCATCGTCTGAATAGGCGGCGACAGATGATAATCGAATCGTCAGAGATGTAGGAATGTGACGCTCGATTGTTGTATGGACCCTTGCGCGGCAGGCCGCTACCCATCAGTTACCCTAAGGGAATGTTAGGATAGCTGGAATAGGCCAAATAGTTCAGGGACGTAGGAGTGTGACTATTTGACAGAAGTAATAACACGTCGCGTGGTAGGCTATTACTTAGGCTATGTTATTCGCTGGAATAACGGCGCCAACCATCAGATGTGATCATTAACCTGATGAGGGTTTTGCCACGATGGGAGTGACTGTGGGGGAACTTACCACTCTTATGGAGGGGATTGGTAAGTAGATTGTGTCAGAGGTTTAATGTTAACGTGACAGGGAATGTCGTGATTGGAACGACTTTGGGGACCCACCATCCTTTGGGAGAGGATTGGCGAGTTGATTTGATTCGTCGTGGTATGAACGACTTTGGTGGATTCGCCCTCTTATTGAGGAGAGTTGGCGATTTAAGGATGTGTTTGTCGTGATATGAACGACCCTGGTGGATCCGCCATTTCATTGGAGAAAATAGGCGAATTGGATTGGTTTTGTCGTGATATGAACGACTTTAGCGGATCCGCCCTCCTATTGGTGAGGATAGGCGAATTGGATTGGGTTTAGTCGTGATATGAACGACTTTAGTGGATCCGCTCTCCTATTGGTGAGGATAGGCGAATTGAATTGGTTTTATCGTGATATGAACGACTTTAGTGGATCCGCTATCCTATTGGTGAGGATAGGCGAATTGAATTCCGCCAGAGGCTTTCGCCATAGCGGGTAGAGTGGGGACAGTTTAGCCTCATATACCAGTTGGAGGGTTTGAGAACCAGTTTATACTCATGTACTTGTGGGAGTTTGTGAAGAAGAATTAAGGGTAGTACTTCTTCAAGTATCTGCCGTTGATAGGCATCATGATCTTGTCGCCGTTTGGCTTGACGAGACGGTAGGCGCCATTTGAATAGACTGTTTCTATTACGAATGGTCCTTCCCATTTGGATTGGAATTTACCTTTTTTCTTAGAGGTGAGAATCATCGGTCGGCGAACAGCTAACACCAGCTCTCCTTCCTTGAAGGCTCGGCGCCTGACTTTTTTATCGAAAGCCTTAGCCATCCGCGCTTGATAGAACTCAATGTGCTGTTGAGCTTCTAACCGTTTGTCGTCCAACGCCTCGAGCTCGGCGAGTCGTTGTCGGTGGTTGTCTTCCACCGTCATCCCTGTTGCCAAGGCGACGCGGAGAGATGGAATTTGGATTTCTAATGGTAGTATGGCCTCACAGCCGTATACCAACGAATAGGGCGTGTGGCCGGTCGGTGTGCGAACCGTTGTGCGATACGCCCACAAGCTCTCGCCAAGTTTCTCGTTCCAGTCACGTTTGCTGGTTGAGGTCAACTTGGTTAAAATCTTGATGATCGTTTTGTTGAAGGCCTCGGCCAAGCCGTTTGCAGATGGGTTATAGGCCGTGGAAGAGAGGTTCTGCATTCGGAACTTGTCGCAGAATCTGGTGAACGCATGACTGACGAACTGGGTACCATTGTCATGAATGATACGTCGTGGCACGCCATACCGATAAATGACGTGGTGTTTGATGAACTTAATCACGTCGTTGGTCTTGACTTCTCTCAAGGGGACCGCTTCGGCCCATTTAGAGAAGTAGTCAGTGACTGCAAGAATGAAGCGATGACCTCTCGCCGATGGCGGGGATATTGGTCCGACTATGTCCATCCCCCATGCCTCGAAAGGCCACGAAGCCTTGGTTGGGTGTAGGTCTTCAGGCGGCTGATGCATGTAGTTGGCGTGAATCTGGCACTCGTGGCAGCGCTTTGCGTAGGCGACGGCGTCTTGAACCATCCCAGGCCAGAAGTAGCCTGTCCTTCATAGGCGATCCCAGAGTTTGGGTCCGGGCTGGTGAGCTCCGCCGATGCCGTCGTGGGCCTCGCGTAGAGCCTCCTGTGCTTCTGCTTTCGAGAGACATCGAAGCAACACACCGTCGTATGACCTTCGATACAACGTCTTGGTGGTCGAGTCGTAGTAGAATCTCGTAGCACGTCTCCGGACTGACTCTCGCTCCTTTGCATCCTCGGGCAATACGCCGTAAAGAACGTAATCGATGATCGGGAGGCGCCAGTCCTCAGCACTGGGCTGGTCGGAGACTTGATGGGTAGCGTTTGCTTCTGGAGCGTCTTTCAGTCGAAAGAGCCTCCTGCTCGCCACTGTGACCGATTGGATCGTTCCGAATGGTTGAGCCAAGTTGGCCGCCAAAGAAGCCAAGGCGTCCGCATGTGTGTTCTTGGAACGTAGCACATGCTCAATGTGGAAACTCTCAAATGATTCCACTAGCCGGGCGGCCGCCTTGTGGAGTGGGATCAGGTCTTCGTTTCTAACCTCATATTCGCCGGTCATCTGTTTGACGATGAGCTGGGAATCGCCGTAAGCTTCGAGATGTTTTATCTCAAGTTCTTTGGCCAGCTCAAGACCGATGAGTAATGCGTTGTACTCGGCCACATTGTTGGTACATGGCTCTGTTAAGGAGAAAGCTCGTGGTAGCACGTGGTCGTGCGGGGAAGTGAGGACCACCCCCACTCCTGCGACAATAGAGCCATCCGGGGCTGCGCGAGACGCGCCGTCGAAGAACATCTGCCACATATCCGGTAACGAGGTTACGTTGACTTCAAGTGGTTCGTCCGGCAAGTCTTCAAACAAGTCGGTCTTTGTTCCCAGCGGGTGACTGGCCATGAGATCGCATATGGCCTGCCCTTTGACTGACTTCTGTGGCATGAAGTGAATGTCATACTGGGAGAGCAGAAGCGCCCACCTAGCTAGGCGCCAATTTAACGCCGCAGGTTGTGTCATGAAGACACGAATGGGATTCATTCGTGAGATGACGTGGATTGTCTGGCCAACCAGGTAGTGTCGCATCTTTTGGATGGCGAACACCAAGGCCAAACATTCTTTTTCGACCATCGGGTACCGCTGCTCTACGCCCTGCAGGGTTCTACTTAGGTAGTATATGCCTTGCTCGTGGCCGGCGTCATCGTTTTGTGCCAAGAGAGCACCGAGAGAATGCTCCATGGCACGGATGTAGATGAGAAATGGTTTCCCTGTAATTGGCGCAGCGAGGACCGGCGGATTTGAAAGGTAAGCCTTGATGTCCTCGAAGGCCTGCTGGCAAGGCTCGTCCCACACGAAGGAGGTGCCTTTCTTCATAAGTTTGGAGAACGGCTGACACTTGCCCGAAAGATTTGAGATGAATCTTCGGATATAGGCCAATCGTCCCTGGAGGCCTCTCAATTCTTTGAGGTTCCGGGGTGGTCGAAGCTCCTGAATGGCTCGCACCTTGTCTGGATCAATTTGGATCCCTTTCGTCGTGACTACGAAGCCGAGGAATTTCCCGCTAGCCATCCCTAGAAATGACTTAGTGGGATTCATCTTGAGTTGATGATTCCTCATGAGTTCGAACATCGTCCTCAAGTCTTGGAGGTGGTCGCCTTTGTGGCGACTCTTCACGACCAGATCGTCTACGTAGCATTCCACCGTCTTTCGTAGGTGCTCTCGAAAGATCATACTCATGGCGCGTTGATAGGTCGCACCGGCGTTCTTGAGTCCGAATGGCATGACGGTGTAGCAGTACACCCCCATAGGGGTTCTGAACGAGGTGTGTTTTTCGTCCTCGGGGTGCATTTTGATTTGATTGTACCCCGAGAAGCTATCCATGAAGGACATCCTCTCGAACCCGCACGTGTTGTCGATGATGACATCCGTGATGGGCAAGGGGAACTCGTCTTTGGGGCATGCCGCGTTGAGGTCTCTGAAATCGATGCAGATGCGGATCTTACCGTTTTTCTTCAGCACTGGAACAATGTTAGCCACCCAGTCGGGGTGTTGTTCCTCTCTGATGAAGCCGGATTCGATGAGCTTCTTTACTTCAGTCTCGATCGCCTCCATGATCTGGGGGCGAAACCGCCTTTGCTGCTGCTTGACTGGCTTGGCGTCTGGGCTAATGTTGAGGCGATGTGTGGCGACCCGCGGATCCAAACCAGGCATATCCTCGTAATTCCATGCGAAGACGTCGATGTATTCTCGTATGAGGGCGATGAGATCCTCCTTTTCTTGAGGAGGCAGGCTACCACTGATGAATATGGGCTTGGGACTTTCGTCGGTGCCCATGTTCACTTGGAGGATTTCGTCCTCAGTGGGCGGTTCTCGCTGTTCGAAGCGACTACTCCACTGGGCGTTAACATGGCGATCCCATGTCTCGTCATAGAGCGGGAGTTGTTCATCTGTCGCCATCTCGGCAGGGTCCATTGTAGCCATGTTGATCGTGAGGCCCTCGAATAGGTCCCTCACGCTGACATCTGAGTCCCACGCCGAGGTTTCCGACGACTGATCTCCTGAACATGCATAGTCGGAATCTTCGTCGATGTGGAAGCATAAGTCAGATGAGGAGGAGGAGTAGCCTAAGCCTCTCCTAGTCTGGTTGAAATAATTCGAGGGTTTCCCCTTAGGTACGTAAGCAGGTCGGATGACCGTCTTGCGTCCTCGGCCGTAATTGAGGCCTTCTAGACGAGTGAGGTCGTACCCCATGTCGCTCATCATGCGTCTTGCAATTCGACTGTATTGCGAAAACTGGGGTGCTGGGTCTTCGTCTTCGGACTCGTCCCAGAGCGTGCGCAAGGGCTGATCGATCCGGCCGAAAATAATATCTTTTCGATATTTGTTTTGGGCTGGCACAATGAATACAGCTCGCGACGAGTCAATCGGCGACCCCTTCGCGGCGTACGACGAGCAGACCGGCATGTGCAGGGAAGGATCTCGGTAGAGTTCCGACCATAGGTCGTTGGGTTCATCGTCCTCAGACGTAGAACAAGACGACACATAAGCAAAGTCGGATTTTTCATTGACGACAATCTTTCCCGCCTGAACAGCGTTGGTTACATGGTGACTCTCGTAACCAATTACAATTGACTCGAAATCGTTTAAGATTAGATTATCGCCGTACTCAGGCTCGCTGTCCGCCTCGTTGCCGCTTTCCGGCTCCTCAATCGGTGGTTCGACGGAGTCTTGATACAGCAGAGAGTCGGTGAAGTAGTTTTCGACGCCTTTGAAGGGTTGTCTGTCGGCCACCACCGTCTTCACGCGCTCGTAGTCGTCCACGTACTTCAAACATTGGTGCAGAGTGGATGGGACTATTCGATTGCCATGGATCCACGGGCGTCCTAGGAGCATGTTGTAGGAAGGCTCGGCGTCGATGACATAGCAGGTCACCTCTGTCTTCATGTCGCCTATGCGGCATTTCAGGCGGATTTTGCCCAGCGGCCGCGTCCCTGTGGCGTTAAAGCCAAAGATGGTTGTGGTGGTTGAGGACAGACGCTTCGGCGGTATTCCTAAATGCTTGATCAATTTCAGAGGCACGATGCTCAGTGCGGAGCCCGGGTCGACTTGGATCCGATCCACTCTCACCGATCCGACATAACCCGTGAAGTACAGTGGTCGATCGTGAGTCGTACTCTTGATGAGCATATCTTCAGGAGTGAAGGTGATGCACGGGACTCGTCTATCCGAGACCTGGCAGCAATTCGCACATTCTTGTTCTGCCTCCGTCTCTTTTAAGAAATGGGTCGAGAAAGCCTCTGAATCTGCCAACGCCTCCTGTAGGGCCTCCCGAGTTGACCTGGATAGTCTAAGGAGGTCGTACATGGTGATTCGTGCCGGGATGCTTTTCAGTTGTGCGAGCACGTTGAACCGGAAAGGTTGGCGGCTTGAGCTGGGTGCATCTGGATTGGGAGGGGTTGTGGCGGTTGGCCTCGCGGGAGGCCTTGCCGCATTCTCTACCCTCGCGGGGTATTCTTTGGCGAACTCTTTTCCAGCCCTCGTGGCGAAGACGTTTGTATCTTCTTCAGAGTCGGTAAGGGCGGCCATCGCTGGGATGTCTCCGTCTGGAATGGCAGAGACAACGTTGCAATGCTTTCGTTTGGCCTCCTTCGGCGGTCGCGCGGTCCATTGCTCGTCGTTGAGGAGGTCTGGGTGGACCCACATTATTTGCCCCGATGGCAGGGTCTGTGGTACCAATCCCTTCTCCCGCTGGTTGTGAGGATCGTCATTGGTGACCCTCAGAACCGCTTTGGGGATGGGAATCACCCCCGCTGGAGCATGAACTTCTGGGAGATCTGTTCCAAAGCTCAAGGTGATCATGTTCGTGGTCACCTGCTTTTGAACCTTCTCTTTCTTCAAGACCCCTGCATCGTAGAGGGCCTGGAGTTTGTCCTTGAGGACGTAACATTTGGTTGTGTGGTGACCAAGGAATCGGTGATAAGCGCAGTAGGTCGGGTCACCGGTTTTGTCTGCCTCCTCAGGCTTCGTAGCCTCAGGCAGCTTGATTCGACCACTCTTGAGCAGAGTATCGAGCGTTGCCACCACCTGGTCCTCTTTGAAGTCATAGTGCCGTGGGGGGCGTTGTTCAAATTGCCTAGGCTTCGGTCTCGGAGCAGCCTTTGGCGTTGGAGCAGAGTCAACAGCCATGATCTCCTTTCCTCTTGTTCGAGGGGGATTCTTTAGCGCGGCTGGTTCTGCAGCTCCTTTCTTGGGTTGGGGTTCTTTGGCCTCCAGCCTCTTGATCATGTTTTCTACTTGTTCGCCTTGACGAACAAGTTCTTTCCATGTCCGGGTCTCCACCGCGCCTATTTTGGATAGGACATGGATCGACAGGTTGTTGCGACACATCTCAATCAATGTTGCCTCAGAAACTTGATCCCGACAGTGGACCGATCGGTTCCGGAATCTCTTCACGAAGTCATTGACCGACTCCAACTTTCGTTGTTTTTCAGCGAGGAGAGTGGCCATTGATACTTCGGTGTCGTCGTCGAAGAAGCGGGCTAAAAAGAGCTTTTCGACGTCGGCCCACGCTTTGATGGTGCCGGGTTCCAGCTTGCGGAACCATTCAAAGGCCACCCCCTTGAGGGTGCCTATGAAGAGTCGTGTGAGAATGGCGTCGTTTCCAGTAAGGAATCCGGTTTGTGCCATGAAGTAGTAGACGTGCTGCGAGGGCGAGCCTTTGCCGTCGAACTGCACCAAGCTGATCGGCTTGAACTTTGCTGGGTATGGGACCGTGTCCCATTCGACAGGGTAGGGGCGGACCACCCCCAGCTTGTTCATGTTTTGCTGAAGCTTCAGCGCGTTGAGCTGGTCCTAGAACTCATCGAACCTCTTGTCGCGGGTGCCCTCCCCGGTGTGTGACGTCCCTAGCGACGTCTTGGAAGAATAATCGGATTGTCGATTATCGTCGTCTTCCGTTTCCATCGCCGGGCGGTGAGGAGGTACCCATTCTCTATCCCCCGTCTGCCGAGGTAAGGGGCGTTGGATTCTTTTCTTCTTCTTCTTCTTGTTCAGAAGCTGTTCCATCATCTCCCGCAGAGAGTCGATGGTCGCCTGTTGCTCTTCGAGCTTTTGAGCGACCGTCTGGTCATGGGTAAGATCGGTCATGTGCACCCGCGCCCTTGCGTCCTGACTTGATTGCGAAGTTTGAGACGTGGCCGCTGCCGAGTGAACCTCGTCCTCGCGGTAGGAGGGAGGGGGTACGGCGGAGTAGTCAATCCCGCTCCTCATCCTTCTGCGACTACGGGTACGCTGGTATATGCCCTCTGGCTGGTGTTGGGCGAACCAAGGATTGAGTCCCAGAATGGACTCTGAATCTGGGGAATCGGAAAATACCGTCTTGCCCTTGTCCGTCATGTTGATTGTGACGGACGAGAGCTCTGGGTCGTCAGTAGCGCGTTTCTTTTGGTGACGTCGCCTCCGACGAGAGGTCCTCTGTTGAGAGGGTTGTCGAGAAATTCTCTCAAACACGGAAGGTTTCGCCGTTCCTACGCATTGGCAGTCGGCGAGCACTGTGTGAATGAGCCTTTCGCAGTGGCACTGGGGGTTCACCTCGTGTATGGTGCGCATGCGAATTAAATATTCTCGTAAATCTTCCGTGGGTGGTTGGTGGCAACCCCCAGCATCGGAAGGATCACCTGGGTGAGCACACGAAGGATCTCTGGATGTGCTCTCTGGGGCACAATGGGTGGAATGTCGCGGCGTCGGAGTTAGGCGGTTTCGCCTTGACGGGCGAGTTTTCGCGTTTGGGCGAACTCTAGCGCGTAGGCGAGTTTCAGCCCTTTGTTTAGACGAGCTGGCTCGCGACGCGTCGCCTATCTCCTTGCCTTTGCGCTTATCCGCCAAGATCTCATGGCGAGGCTCGCCAGCCTTCGAGGATTCGCCTTCTTGGATAGTCCCACTCACTTGGGGTGGTTTGTTCGCGTCAGGGATATGACCTGAAAAGCAAAGTCCAGCTGAGCGGGTGGTCCCCTCCTTCTCGGTTAGCGCCCCTGATTTGGAGGGCTTTCCGATATTGGGCGAGTCGCCCTCTCGTCTCTTGCTTCTCGGGTCTATAGGGTGGTTCAGACCGTTGTGTGAAGCGGAGGTTTGGGCTTTCTGCCCGACAAGCGTCTGCTGTCGCCGTTGGCTAGTTCTCCCGGCAGGGGGAAAACTTACGTGAGCAGCGGCAGGGTGGCTTGTGCCGGAACGAACTGGTGTCTCTTTCGGGACAGGTGCTACTGAGGGTCGTTTGGCGACCCATTTAGTAGACCCTTCCCCCCTGCTCTCGATATGGGACTTGGCCTCAAGAGCGTTTGGGGTGGATTTCCCTATCGGGACTCCGGTGGAGC
Organism: Asparagus kiusianus; assembly: GCA_022839385.1. Classification (NCBI taxonomy): domain Eukaryota; kingdom Viridiplantae; phylum Streptophyta; class Magnoliopsida; order Asparagales; family Asparagaceae; genus Asparagus; species Asparagus kiusianus. The sequence continues at coordinate 9,118 of BQKN01065177.1, forward strand.
CTTCTGGCGCGGGAGCTTTGGCCGTCTGAGGTCGGCTCCCGTGCAGGGCTCTGTGGCGCTTGCGGGACGCTTCGCCACCGGAAGAGGAGGAAGACAAGTACTCTTCGTACTTGGCCTGATCGAACTTGATTTCTAGGGACTCCACTGTCGTCCCAACAACAACCTCGTCGAACTGAGCTACCACCATTTCGTTCGAAGAAACAGCTTCTCCCACTGTGATCGCCATCTTCTGTAGGTGTAAATTTCTGATTTTCCCGGGAAAGGGGAGGGATTTCGTTTGTATTTATAAGAAAGCTTATTACAAACTAAATCAATCTGAATTACGACAGAAGCGGAGGGAATGCCCTCCTTGTTTATATTTGTGGGGACTTTACGGTAGCTACAGGATGCTTCGCCCGGTGCTCGCGCCGGGTCTGCTTCCCTTGGACGGTTCGACCGAGGTTGTTGGAGAGCTTCAGTACTCAGTAGAAGCTATGGGTGAAAGAGTTCGAATCCTCTAGTTCGCCGGCGATCGGAGCTCGGAGCTTGGAGATTTTCCGATGGGTTGATCGATTCTCCTGTTGATCGATCTTTTTCTCCGATCTGTCGATCTCCACTTAGGTTGCTGTAGGAAGCTCTTTTAAGTGGGAGAGGGACCGTTCGGTTGTCCCTTGAACCATGGGATGTGACCATACACTGTTCAAGGACATCCTATTGTCCCCTGTACAACAAACGGTTGTTTTTTGGGGCTACAGGTCGCGTCACATCGTATAGGAGTGGGAAAGCCCCTCCTCGTACTCGTGACAGCGACTGCCAGGCACTCGAGTGGATCTGGATATCTCATCGAACGCCGGTGGCTCTGACCTTTTGCTTGGAACGCGGTACGCTGCATTTATGTGGACGCAGACGGCTCTGGCAACCGTCCGCTCACTTGTGCGGCGAGGTAATGAGTGACCATCCGGCGGTCCTGAGGTGATGTACCCTTCCTCCCTTCACCCTATGTCTGAATAGGAGCGGGAGAATGGACGTTGCGTGCCTGAGCAAGCTCTGGGTAGCTTTCGGCGCGTCATGGCTTCGGCCTCCCATTCTGACGGGTGAGGCGACCTGCATTTATGAGTCTACAGGCCGGTTCGGCGCCCGTCTCGTTCGCTTGAATTACGGACTGCCGTCTGACGAACTTGGGGCACTGTGCCTCCTTACCTTGCATCATGGGAGGCAGAGAAGGCTTGTCCCTGGAAACCTGGCTTTCGGCTTACGTAGGCGGACGTGGCTCCCTGCAAGTGGCTTCGGCATACGAGGGCGGATTTGAGTATCTTCCTTGCGGGCGGATTCATGCGATTCGGAGTATGCGGCCAACGTGGGGTAGTCGCGTGCCAGCGAATCCACTTAGTGGCTTAAGAGGGGGTGGTCCTGTTCTGTGGGCGAATTCGTTCACTTAATCCGCCGCGGTAATTTTTACCGTCTACAACGTCTGAAGTTTGTAATGAATCCCGCAATGAAACAAGCAACTTTCACCGCAAACAAGCTGGCGACCACAGTGGGAGCCAACAGCTTCGCTACCGAAGCTGTCGTGCCGCAGCCGACGATCAAGATCCCGGTGCTCGAAGAGGTCGAATATGAATTCGACCAGCAGAGATTCGAAGAATATATTTCCTCCTCCTCCTCCAGATCTGCTCTTCCTCATAAGCACAGGAAGATCTCCTCCTCCCAGGAGATCCGTCGGTCTCCAGATCTAAAAACCAAAGAAGTCAATCTCCACGTCATCGCTATCGCAGTTGCACCTTGCAACGATCCGCTGGCCAGATTCGCAGATCTGAATTCCTTCGCGATCAAGGAGTCGACTGCTGAAGGCGCGCCAACTCTATCAAAGAGAGCATGTCAAAGGAAACGCTAACGTCTCGCGCGTCAATTCGCCAAGGCTTTGGATCAGGTGGACGGATTCCGTTACCAAGCAGATCTGGAGTTCAGAAAACGCCAAGTGGCTAATCTATCGCCACGACCAACATCGGAATCCTCCTCTCGACCTCCCATTAACGAATGGGTTCGTGTCAAACGAACCCGCTCTACTCTTGAGGAGCGAATCCAGAAGCGTCGCGCCTTGCTTGCGCATGCCCGGACCCTTGTGCGAAAAACACAGGAAATGCAAAAGGAAGAGGCAGTTAAGAGATCGCCAAAATCTAAGCAAGTCTGGATGCCAAAGGCCAAGTTAGCGCCTAAGGAAAAAGCATCCGAGGCTGCTCTCCGGCCTTTGTCAACTCCAGATCCCGCTCCTCTTACTCCAGCACCACCGGTGAAGCCCTATAGCAGCATGGATCTCTCCAAATCTAGAGTCCTATTGACGGATCGCAACGGTTCTCTACCCGATGATCGAGAAAAAGCGCCCGTTAAGGAAAGCTTGAGACCGTTGAAGGAGCTTCGAGCAAACATCCAGACTGGGGGTCGTACGCGATCTCCTAACAAGTTGGTTTCTGCAACGGCCCACTTGGGGGTACGTACAGAAAACCAGGAGCCCGTTAAGGTTTCACCCTCACAAAGGTGTGATTCCAAGCGTGTGACTCTTGTAGACGCCAACAAGGCGATGTTTACTCAGATGAAAACGCTTCAGACAGAAGAATGCGTTGTACCTGAGAATTCATGTAAACAGCCGATAGGTTGCTCTGACCGCAACGTCGATGAGTTGTACTATCGGGCTGGGGGTTCGAATAAATCTCGAAAGAGAAGTACCCGGGAAACGGACTTTCACTGTCCGTATACCAAAATTATCAGGGCAGTATTATCAGCGTGTAGCTGCCCCAAGACCGCTCTACAGAGGGTCTCGGTATTTGAGAAGATCTCCACTGAAGCATCAAAGCCCAAATCAAGACATTTTCGCAAAAGACGATCGGTTGTTCGAGATGATGAATTCCTAGGAGTTACCATCAACATGGTCAATAAGGGAAAATCTCCGATTGTTTCAAGTGGTTCCAACCCGAATTTCTCTCCAGGAAGAAGAGTCAATTCAGGAATAACCCAACGAATATCTTAGCTTCAGCTAGAAGCCGTCGGATATAACGATTACCCGGAGATCTACGAAGGAATCCATTCCGATGACGAACTCTCGGATTCTTATTCCGCACTCGCCTCCGACGATACAACGTCTAGCATAGGACAAGCTCAGGAAGTGTTCATGATCAACACCGAGCAAATAACCAAAATCATTGAGGATGCTCTAGCCAAGCAGAAAGAAACATTCAAAATCGAAATGGAAATGGCTATGCAGGAGATGAGACAAATGCATGACCAACAAATCCGAGCTTTGTCGAATCAGCTAGTTGAATCCAGCCGTCGCACACGGAACGCCGTAGTTGACAGCGATCCAGAAGTGGACGAAATCATCATGGCCGACGTACCTCCCAAAAATACTGGTTGTGGTTTAAATGCACACCCTACAGATAACAATACTGGGGGTGGTCCTACCAAAGATGACAATGCTGAGGGTGGCCCCGTTATTCCTCTCGAAAATTGCCCAAAATAGGATATAGATGAGGACGAAAAGATGAAGGATCTTGAGAGCAAAATTAACGCTTTAATGTCTGCTCAAGAGGTAAAGAAGACCGGCATTCCGTGTCCTTACCCGAAAGAGTGGGACTCGATCCCATATCCGGCGAAGTTTAACCTGATCAACTTCACGCCGTTCGACGGGAAGGGCTCGCCCACTCAGCATCTAATCTACTTCAAGTCCCACTTGGGCACGATCTCCGGCAATGAAGCCTTGATGGTTCGGTCATTCGTCGGCACCCTTCGTGGGCCTGCCTTCGATTGGTATCGGCGTCTTAAATTTGGAAGCATCAACAGCTGGGAGGACCTGGAGAGCATGTTCCTCACTCATTTCTTCGATGATGATGTCAAAGTGTCGATCAGGACACTCTTCGATGAGAAACAAAAAGACGGAGAGTTCGTGGATACTTTCATCAAATGCTTCTGCAATCAGGCAATGAACTGCAAGGATCCCGTCACGGAGGAGTTCGTCTTGCAGACCTGTCATAATAACTTGTCCATTAACATCTTGGACGTTATGGGAGTAGAGCCGCTCAATACCTGGAGAGAGTTGAAGGTGCGCGGAGAACAGGCCGAACGCTTCCTCAGAAGGAGGAAGGTCGAAAGAAACCAACCGATGGTTAACTCTCTGAATTCGAGTCTCGTGTCCCGTGATGAAGGGAAGGCACCTACAACAGTTGTTGACGTTAATCAAACGTCACAACAACAGCTCCGAAGACAGCAGAAGACTTCGGATCAGAGGCTCTAAAAAGAGTACTCATTTAAAGATGAAGACGTTCCAGCCATTTTTGAGACCCTTCTCGAAAACAACAAGATCAAGCTGCCACCCATCACGAATCAGGAGGAAGCTGACAATACTGCGGATCCGAAGTACTGCACGTACCACAGAAGGATCCTTCACCCAACTAAGGCCTGCTTTACTTTAAAGAATAGCATCCAGACCTTGGTTGAAGCCGGCGTTATAACGCTAGGATAAGCCAAATGAGAATGGCAAGACTCCGACAAGTATAAGAGTATAAGCTGCTTCTCAACACTCCGACAAGTATACGAGTATAAACTGCTTCTTAATACTCCAATAGGTATATGAGTCTAAACTATTCTCACTCTTGACGGGAAGTTCCTGGAGAATTTTTACATGTAATATTCTTAAGGATAACCCGATCATGCAACTGAATACAATAGTAAACCCACTTTCACAAAGGAAGCTGGGGGTGGATGATTCATGTAACGGGAAGTTCCCAGAAAAAAAAATACTGTATGTAATTTTCTTAGGGATAACCTGATCATTACAAACAAAGTGATAAACACTAAACCCTCATTGTGATTTCCGAACACTCTTTTGCTAAGACGAGATTCGATCGCTTTATTGGATCAATCTTCCCTCACAAAACTCCTATTGGTGTTTGACGACAGATCAACCAATCCGCACAGAATTCCCCCACTGATCAAATCAATTGACGGTGGGTCCACTAAAATTTCTATCCGCCAATTCATGGCAATTTTCAAAGCTTGACATGTTAAGTCCTGATCACTTAACATTAAAATCCTTCACCGAGTGGCCAGTACAAACCAGTATTTCTACTGCTACACGTATACCACTCTCTCTGCTTTCAGGTCAAACCTATAAAAGTTAGGGCCAAAGCCAAATTCTCCTCTTGATTCCTTCCATGAACAAGGGGTCCACATCCAATTCGAGCAATCAAACCTATAAAAGTTAGGATTGTCTCCGGCCTCACCTTGGTCAAACCTGCAGATAGTTAGGACTAAGGTCAAGTCAACCATTTCGATAAACGAAAGACTTCCATCTTCTCCTTTTTAGCCAAACCTATAAAAGGTAGGGTTGAAATTGGAATTTTCCTTCAATAAATAAAGAACTCTTCTTGGATCAAGCAACCAATCCTATAAAAGTTAGGGTTACTTGAATCTTTTCGATTCTAGGAGTGGAGATCCCATTCCTAGTCTCATCCTTCTGGACTCTGGGGGTGGAGATCCCACCTCGAGTTTCCTTTCCTACTGAAGATAGAATATAAAATTCGCTCTCTTCAGGTGCCGGGAGATAGAATATAAAATTCTACCTCTTCCATTTTCCAGTCCGTCTTTACTTTGAGAGAAGACACAATTCCTAACTTCTAGTCCGTGCACTTTATGCACGGGGAATTTTATCTCGACTCCTAAATAGAGATAAGCCTACGCCTAACACGCGTTGCCGGTTTAGTCTTTTACCGAATAAAAAAGATACCAGAGTATAATTCTGGGGACTCTTATCCTGAATCCTAAGTAGGGATAAGTCAACGCCTAATACGCGTTGCCGGATGCCATATTCCCATAAGAAATGGCGAAGTCTATGTATTCAAAATCATAGCATTAAGTCTAAGAGAAGAAATTCTCTTAGCACAACGTTACATGTGAAACGGGTTTTAATAATTCACATGCTAGCCCGATTCAAACGGTAATCGGTAAAGGCACGTCAAACCCGTTGATGGCTGGGGGTTTGCCAAAAATCCCAAAGTCTATGTCTAACACGCATTGCCGGTTAGTCTTTGACCGTAAAAAGGACAAAAGACCACATATTCAACATTGTGACAGATTGTTATTAATAACACCATAATCCGTGCCTCACACGCACGGGGAATTTTATCCCGAAGCCTAAGCAGGGATAAGTCAACGCCTAACACGCGTTGCCGGTTTAGTCTTTTACCGATTGAAGAAGACACCAGAATCCGAGTCTGGGGATTTTTATCCTGAATCCTAAGTAAGGATAAGTCAGCGCCTAACACGCGTTGCCGGGTAGTCTATTCCCGTGAGAAAGATGAAGTCTACGTATTCAATGTCGTAGCACTAAAAGAGTTAACTCTTTTAGCACAACGTTACGTGCAGAACGGATCTAAACAATCTGCATGCTAGCCCGACTCAAACGGTAGTCGGTAGAGGCTCATCAAACCCGTTGATGGCTGAGAATTTGCCAAAAATTCTGTAAGTGCGAGTCATTGATGCATCAGCTCTATTAGTTGGTCTCGTGACTCGATTATCCAACAACATTAAAATAAGATCCACAAATGCAGATGAATCAGCTTTAACAGTTGGTCCTGCAACCCCGACACTTAGAACCGCCACGTTCCAATACCTCAAGAGCTTAAACTGTGTATACTCCAGCAAACGCACGAGTATAAACTGTGTTAATGGTGATCCAAAACCCTAGGGTCAACGCCGGTCAACGCGTAACCCTAGGTCAACGCTAGTCAACGCGTTGCGACAAAAAAAGTCAACGTTCGACGTTCGAAACCCTAGGGTCAACGCCGGTCAACGCGTAA
>BQKN01065177.1:16240-55031 GCA_022839385.1 Asparagus kiusianus
AAAAGTCAACATTCGACGTTCGAAACCCTAGGGTCAACGCCGGTCAACGCGTAACCCTAGGTCAACGTCAGTCAACGCGTTGCGACAAAAAGTTAACATACGGTGATCTGAAACCCTAAGTCAGCACAATATGACAGAGATAGTCAGTTCAAAGTCAACTCAATGACACGAGCCAAACTCAACTCACTGGTGGTAGACTCGAGACTCCGACGACGGCCAGGCGATAAACGCAGCGCCGGAAGAACTTCGGTTATTCGTCAAAGCATCGAATAGACCGAAAATCGAAGGAGCCAAGAGTTGAAGCTAACTACAGGTCCTTTACGCCGATTGAAGGCTAGATCAATCACATCCAAAGTATTCCAGCCTCTTCTATAAAAGAAACGAGTCCGGAATGCTTTGGAGGGGGTATCTGTAGGAATCAAAAATTGCCTATAGGTCTCCACGAAAAGCTCAGTGTTAAGGAACGACGATGAACATCACTATCCGGTTCACAGAAGCTTGATTGACGTTGACAAATGCTTGAAGTGAATCGACGAACTACGTGAAGCGTCGGAGTTTCAGAATAACGAGGATACGAATTGATCGAGAAGATCCGCATCGCCTACAAAAGGTGCCACGCCCCTCGTATCCCAGTTGATTTCACAGATGATCTAATCATTGGAGCTTATAGAACTCCTTGTCGGCTTTCCAACGCACTTGGAATCACTCAAATCCGAGTTCGGACGGAGAATTTACAGCGGAAGCGGACAAATAGGTATAAAGGAGTGTCTCGGCTAAGGTGTCCGCACCAAGTTGAGACACCCTAGGGTGTCCGTACCAAGTTGGGACACCCCTAGGGTGTCCGCACCAAGTTAGGACACCCCTAGGGTGTCCGCACCAAGTTGGGACACGGCTAAGGTGTCCGCACCAAGTTGGGACACGGCTAAGGTGTCCGCACCAAGTTGGGACACCCCTAGGGTGTCCGCACCAAGTCAAGACACCCCTAGGGTGTCCGCACCCAGTTGAGACGCCCTTGGGGTGTCTCCAAGGCAGATTTGGGCCTTTAAGTGTTTTAACCGCTCCGTTATCCCCTCAAGTCTATAAATACAAGCCATAGGCCTTATTTTTCAAGATCTGGAGTTTTGGTGCCTCGGCGAAGCCCTGCCGGATTGAAGACTTAAAAGTACACAAATTCCAGAGAGGAGGAGGAGAGATCGGATCTAGTTCTTCAACGCAAGAGAGAGAGATTCGTCAGATCTGCATCACCCGTACCCGATCCTTAGGATTATCCCGTTGTGGTAATCCTAAGAAGAGCAAATATTTCGCTTTTACCGAGATAGGCGCTTCAGTTTCTAGATCTCCTCGCGGATCGACGAAGCTCTGCCTAATTTTTCAGCAATCAGATCTGATCGACGGTGGTCCATGGATAAACCCCGGCACAGGCAAAGACACCCACGCAAGCAGCGGGCGATAAACACTCGTTGCGTTTGTTTTAAGAGAATTGTAATCTTTTTGTTTTCATTGTGTAAAAGTCTTATAAAAAGACTGATTTTTGTTTTTGTTGTAAACGTCTGAAGTTTGTAATGAATCCCGCAATGAAACAAGCAATTTTCACCGCAAACAAACCTGCCATAATATTGAATATGTGGGCTTTTGTCCTTTTTACGGTTAAGGACTAACCGGCAACGCGTATTAGGCGTTGACTTATCCCATCTTAGGATTCGGGATAAAATTCCCCGCGCGTGTAAGACACGGATTTTGGCATTTTGAATAACAACGTGCCACAATGTCGAATATGCGGGCTTTGGTTCTTTTTACGGTTAAGAACTAACCGGCAACGCGTGTTAGGCGTTGACTTATCCCTACTCAGGATTCGGGATAAAATTCCCCGCGCATGTAAGGTGCGGATTTTGGCGTTATAAATAACAACCTGCCACAATATCGAATATGTGGGCTTTTGTCTCTCTTACAGTCAAAGACTAACCAGCAACGCGTATTAGGCGCTGACTTATCCCTTCTTAGGCTTCGGGATAAAATTCCCCAGACTGGAATTCTGGTGTCTTTTTCAATCGGTGAAAGACTAAACCGGCAACGTGTGTTAGACGTAGGCTTATCTCTATTTAGGAATCGAGATAAAGTTCCCCGTGCATAGAATGTACGGATTTGAAGTTGAGAATTGTGTCTTTTCTCAGGGTAAAGACGAACCCAAAATGGAAGAGGAAGAATTTTATATTCTATCTCCCGGCACCGAAGAAGAAGAATTTTATATTCTATCTTCAGTTGGAAAGGAAACTCAAAGTGGGATCTCCACCCCCAGAATCCGGAAAGATGAAACTAGGAGTGGGATCTCCACCCCGAGAATCAAAAAGATTCAAGTAACCCTAACTTTTATAGGATTGGTTGCTTGATCCAAGAAAAGAGTTACTCATTTATTAAGAAAAAATTCTGATTTCGACCCTAACTTTTATAGGTTTGGCTAAAAAAGGAAAAGATGAAAGTCTTTCGTTTATCGAAAGGGATAACTCAATCTTAGTCCTAACTATCTGCAGGTTTGACAAAGTGAAGTTGGAGACAATCCTAACTTTTATAGGTTTGATTGCTCAGTTTGAAAGTAGACCTCTCGTTCATGGAAGAAATCAAGAGGGGAATCTGGCTTTGGCCCTAACTTTTATAGGTTTAACCTGAAAGCAAAGGGAGTGAAATACAAGTAGCAGTAGAAATACTGGTTTGTACTAACCACTCGATGGAGGATTTTGATGTTAAGTGATCAGGACTTAACACGTCAAGCTTTAAAAATTACCACGAATTAGCGGATAGAAATTTTAGTGGACCCACCATCAATTGATTTGATCAGTGAGGGATTTTGTGAGGAAAGGTTGATCTGTCGTCAAACACCAATAGGAGTTTTGTGAGGGAAGATTGATCCAACGAAGCGATCGAATCTCGTCTCAGCAAAAGAGTGTTCAGAAATCACAGTAGGGGTTTAGTGTTTATCACTTTGTTTGTAATGATCGGGTTATCCCTAAGAAAATTACATATAGTATTTTTCTGGAACTTCCCGTTACATGAATCATCCACCCCCAGCTTCTTCGCGAAACTATGTTTATCATTGCATTCGGTTACATGATCGGGTTATCCTTAAGAATATTACATATAAAAATTCTCCAGGAACTTCCTGTCAACGGTAGGAAACATTTTAGACTCATATACCTATTGGAGTATCAGGGAGCAGTTTAACCTCTTATACCGGTTAGAGGATTGAGAAGCAGTTTATACTCTTATACTTGTCGGAGTCTAGGAAGGAGCAGTTTATACTCTTATACTTATCGGAGTGTTGCCATTCTCATTTGGCTTATCCTAGCGTTATGACGTTGGCTTCAACCAAGGTTTGGATGCTATTCTTTAAAGTAAAGCAAGTCTTGGTGGGATGAAGGATCCTCCTGTGGTACGCCGCGCAGTACTTCAGATCCGTAGTATTGTCAGCTTCCTCCTAATTTGTGATGGGTGACAGCTTGATCTTGTTGTTTTCAAGAAGGGTCTCGAAGATGGCTGAAACGTCTTCGTCCTTGAATGAGTACTCTTTTTGGAGCCTTGAATCCGAAATCTTCTGCTGTCTTCGGGGTTGCTATTGCAACGTCTGATTAACATCAACAACTATTGTAGGTGCCTTCCCTTCATCATGGGAAATGAGACTCGGGTTCAGAGGGTTAGCCATCGGTTGGCTTCTTTCGACCTTCCTCCTTCTGAGAAAGCGTTCGGCCTGCTCTCCGCGCACCTTCAACTCTTTCCAGGTATTGAGCGGCTCTACTCCCATAACGTCCAAGATGTTAATGGACAAGTTGTTATGATAGGTTTGTAAGACGAATTCCTCCGTGACGGGATCCTTACAGTTCATTGCCTGATTACGGAAGCGTTTGATGAAGGTATCCACCGACTCTCCATCTTTTTGTTTCTCATCGAAGAGTATCCTGATCGACACTTCGGCGTCATCATCGAAGAAATGAGCAAGGAACATGCTCTCCAGGTCCTCCCAGCTGTTGATGCTTCCGGGCTTGAGACGGTGGTACCAATCGAAGGCAGGCCCGCGAAGTGTGCCAACGAATGACTGCACCATCAAGGGCACGTTGCCAAAAATCGTGCCCAAGTGGGACTTGAAGTAGATTAGATGCTGAGTGGGCGAGCCCTTCCTGTCGAACAGCGTGAAGTTGATCAGGTTGAACTTCGCCGGATACGGGATCAAATCCCACTCTCTCGGGTAAGGACACAGAATGCCGATCTTCTTTACCTCTTGAGCAGACATTAAAGCATTAATTTTGCTCTCGAGGTCCTTCATCTTTTCGTCCTCATCTATATCCTGTTTTGGATAATTTTCGAGAGGAATAATACGGCCACCCCCAGTGTTATCATCATTGGTGGGTCCACTCCTAGCGTCGTTATTTTTAGTGGGACCACCCCCAGCGTTGTGTTCATCCACATCTGAATCGCTACCTGCTTGGTTAGCAGTGCTGCGACAGCTAGACTCACCTAGCTGATTCGACAAAGCTCAGATTTGTTGGTCGTGTATTTGTCTCATCTTCTGCATAGCCATTTTCATTTCGTTTTTGAATGCTTCTTTCTGATTGACTAGAGCATCCTTAATGATTTTGGCTATTTGCTCGGTGTTGATCATGAACACTTCCCGAGCTTGTCCTATGCTAGACATTGTATCGTCAGAGGCGATTGCGGAATAAGAATCTGAGAGTTCGTCATCGGAACGGATTCCTTCACGGACTCCCTGGTAATCATTATGTCCAACGGCTTCTAGCTGAAGCTGAGATATTCGTTGGGTTATTCCCAAACTAACTTCTCTTCCTGGAGAAAAATTGGGGTTGGAGCTATTTGAACTAATCGGAGACTTCCCCTTATCGACCACGTTGATAGTAACTGTTGGGAGTTCGTCATCTCGAACAACCGATCGTCTTTTGCGAAAACGCCTTGATTTGGGCTTTAATGCTTCAGTGGAGATCCTCTCAAATACCGAGACCCTCTGTGGAGCGGTCTTGGGGCAGCTACACGCTGATAATACTACCCTGATAATTTTGATATACGGACAGTGAGAGTCCGCTTCCCGGGTACTTCTCTTTCGAGATTTATTCGTACCCCCAGCCCGATAGTACAACTCATCGACGTTGCGGTCAGAGCAACCTATCAGCTGTTTACATAAATTCTCAGGTATAACGCATTCTTCTGTCTGACGCGTTTTCCTCTGAGTAAACATCGCCTTGTTGGCGTCTACAGGAGTCACACGCTTGGAATTACACCTTTGTGAGGGTAAAACCTTAACGGGCTCCTAGTTTTCTGTACGCACCGCCAAGCGGACCGTTGTAGAAATTAATTTGTTAGGAGGTCGCGTACGACCCCCAGTCTGGATGTTTGTTTGAAGCTCTTTCAACGGTCTCAAGCTTACCTTAACAGGCACTTTTCCTCGATCCTCGGGTAGAGAACCGATGCGATCCTTCAATGGGACTCTAGATTTGGGGAGATCCAAGCTGTCATAGGGCTTCACCGGAGGTGCGGGAGCAGGATCTGGAGTTAACGAAGGCCGGAGAGCAACGTTGCCTGCTTTTGCCTTAGGCACTGATTTGGCTTTTGGCATCCAAACTTGTTTGGATCTTGACGATCTCTTAACTGCCTCGTCCTTTTGCATTTCCTGTGCTTTTCGTACAAGGGTCCGTGCATGTGCAAGCAAGGCGTGGCGTTTCTGGATTCGCTCCTCGAGAGTAGAGTGGGTTCGTTTGACACGAACCCATTTGTTAATCGGAGGTCGGGAAGAGGATCCTGATGCTGGTCGTGGCGATAGATTAGCCACTTGGCGCTTTCTGAACTCCAGATATGCTTGGTAACGGAGTCCATCCACCTGATCCAAAGCCTTGGCGAATTGGTGTGCGAGGCGTTGGCGTTTCCTTTGACGTGCTCTCTTTGATAGAGTTGGCGCACCTTCAGCAGTCGGCTCCTTGATCACGAAGGAGTTCAGATCTGTAGATCTGATCTCATTAGATGCCAACGGATCGTTGCAAGGTGCAACCGTAGCATCGACTACGGGGAGATCGACTTCTCGGGTCTTCAGATCTGGAGACCGACGGATCTTCTGGGAGGAGGAGATCTTTCTACGCTTATGAGGAGGAGCAGATCTGGAGGAGGAAGAGGAGATGTACTCTTCAAATTTCTGCTGGTCAAATTCGTACTCGACCTCTTCGAACACCAGGATCTTGATAGTCGGCTGTGGTACGACAGCTTCGGCAGCGAAGCTGTTGGCTCTCACTGTGGTCGCCAGCTTGTTTGCGGTGAAAGTTGATTTCTTCATTGCTGAATCTATTAGACGTTTATCGATTACAGATTCAAAGTAAAATTACTCTTTTTATAAGACTTTCTTACACAATGAAAATAATAATAATAAAATATAACTTTCTTCAAACAAACGCAACGGGTGTTTATCATCCGCTGCTTGCGTAGGATCTTGGCCTGTGACGGGGATGTTGATATCCGTGGACCACCGTCGATCAGATCTGATTACTGAGAAATCGGGCAGAGCTTCATTGATTCGCGAAGGAATCAAGAAACCGTAGCGCTTATCTCGGCAACAGCGAGATAATTGCTCTTCTTAAGATTATCGCAACGGGATAATCTTAAGGAACGGACCTGGGGAACTGCAGATCTGACGAGCTCCTTTTCTTTATGCCGATAAACTTGATCTGATCTCTCCTCCTTCTCTTTGAAGTTCGTGCACTTTTAATCTTCAATCCGGCAGGGCTTCGCCAACTTTCTAAAAATCCAGATCCGGAAAAATGATGCTCCTGGGGCTGTATTTATAGGATCCAAGGAAGTTTGGGCGGTTAAAACCTCATAACAGCTGACTTTTAGGCCTGGAGACACCCTTGGGTGTCTCAGCGAGGCCGAGGCCGAGACACCTTGGGGTGTCTCGGTTGGGCCGAGACACCTCGGGGTGTCTCAACTCATGCTAAGACGCTTTTTTCGCATACTCGTCTGTTTCCACCGTAATTTCTTCGTCCGAACTCGGATTTGAGTGATTCAAAGTACGTTAGAAAACCGACGAGGAGATTTATAAGCTCCAATGATTAGATCATTATAGATTAAACAGGAATACAAGCGGCGTTTCGCCTTTTGTAAGCGATGCGGGGTTCCCGATCAGTTCGTATCCTCGTTATTCTGAAACTCCGTTACTTCATGTAGTTCGTCGATCCACTTTAAGCGTTCATCGATGTCAGTCAAGCTTCTGTGAACTGGATAGTGACGTTCATCGTCTTTTCTTAACACCGAGCTGTTCGTGGAGACCTATAGGTAATTTTCGATGCCTACAAGGACGTTTAAAATTTTGATCAGAATTGCCCCACAGAAAGTTCCTGCAGAGCTCATCTGTTTTATGTAAGACCTTTGCTGGAAGAATGTAGCAAGAAGTCCAAAAAAATTGAATGCCCAAAATTATACTTTTAATAATCTGTAATCTACCAGCATATGATAGTTTTTTAAGCTTGACCCAAGCTTGAAACTGACTTGAAATCTTCATGAAAAGTGGATTGCAGCCCATATATGACATTCTTTTACTTATAAGAGGCAAGCCAAGATATTTAATTGGTAAACTTCCCTCAAGAAAGTTTAAACAGTTCCTGATAGATCCCTTGATTGATTCTTCAACTCCTGCATAGTAAATAGCATATTTAGATGGATTAGCTTCCAGGCCAGATTTTTCTCCAAATTCCTTTACACAGTCATAGATTTTTTGAACATAATAAAGCTCACCTTTGCTGAATAGAAGATGATCATCAGCAAAAACTAGGTGAGTAATATTGAATTTCTTACACTTAGGGTGGAATTTAAATTTCTTGTCACCCTTTAACAAATTAATGCTCCTAGAGAGATACTCCATTCCAAGAATGAAAGATATGGAGAGAGGGCGTCACCGTGTCTTAAACCTCTTTTACCCTTGAAATAACCATGCAAAGATCCCTTGTATCAGCTTCAGTTAAGACAACATACTCCTAATTTTTTATCATTGCTGAGCATAGCATTGAAATCTTCACATAGGAGCCAAGGTATATTTCCAGAAGCTTGTTGAATGAGGCCTAATTCATTCCACAGATCTTTCCTAGAATCAGAGGAATTAAATCTATAGATTGATGAAATGATACAATTGAGACTTCCATCAAAAGCTTTGACACTGCATGTAATTTGTTGGGGAGATGAATTGATGACATGAACATATAGAAAGCTTGGGTCCCATAATGATAAAATTCTGGCTTTTTCAGAGCTGCTTGCATTTGAGCACTAGTCCCAGTTTTTTGCTTTCTTTTTTGCTACATCTGGCACTTTTGAATCTTTGATTTTTGTTTCAAGAAGGGACAAGAAGGAGATATTATACTGCATCGTATGGTATCTGACCATATGTTGTTTAGGGGACGTATTTAGTCCCCTAACATTCCAAAAAGATATATTCATTATGACTTCCCCCCTCTAACAATTGTAGATGGGTCAATTCCACTAACTTCTTTAACCAAAGGAGAGAAAGGATTATAATAGATTGATTCTTCATCATATTATTGCTCCTCACCTTAGATAGAGGGGCAACTACTTGTGAGAAATTTTCTCTGCCATTAGATTGACCGTGCACAACATGCACAGAACAGTGCCCACCAGTATTCCAGAATAACCCTAAACTTGTATTTTGCTCCACTAGTCTCCCTTACACAACCTGCACAGAACTTAGTGAATCTGAACTGACAGTAACCCCTGTATCCTTTCCTATCTCCTCTTGCACATCATGCACAGTTTGTTATTGAGGATTTGTAATAACATGCTTCTCAATATCTCCTGATTTCTTGTCATTAGTAACTATACTTGCTGCTATATTTGGCTTTGGCATCCACCTTTGAACCATATGTTTCCTTTTACAATTTAATAGATCATGTCCAACCTGTTTACAATGTTCACACCATCTTGGTTTCAATTTATATATTATCTTCTGATGAAATTTCCTGTCATTTGGACCATTCACAACAATTTGATTAGGAAGAGAAGTGGGCAATTTAACTTCAACTAACACCCTTGTATAGGCCAATCTTTGCCTATTTGCAGTAAGTTTATCAATGGCTATAGGCCTACCAATGAGGCTTGCAATTTTACTAATACTTTTTTTATTCCACAGGTTTAGTTTAAGTGCAGGTAGCTGTATCCACATAGGGTAAATGCACTCATCCATTTTTTTCAAAATCCTCATTTAGTGACTAGACTTTTAATAAAAGAGGTCTGGAGCCAAAAAACCAAGGGCCTCTTGTAAGAATTTCATTCATTTCTTCTTTATTATTGAATTTGAAAAGGAAGACACTTGCTCTTAAAAGGCATATTTCAGGATTTGTAATATGAGACCAAACTTTTCTAACAAAATTTTCCATGGCTTTAAATCCAACATTTTACCCAATCACTTGACCAACAAGAGAAATTTTCCACATAGAGGCACCCTTATTCCATTCCTCTTCATCAAAAGTAACTGTATCATTCATTTCAGGGGGAACAAAATTCAGATCTAGGACACAACCAGGCAATCTATTGTCTGAGAACAGACTAACCCAGCTCTTCTTTAGGCTTTAATCCGAAGGATTACCAGCTTTTTTAGACCGCTCAAGAGGAGATGCAGGAACCTCATTCTCCAGGATCACAACATTTGAACTAGGATTATTTCCATTATTCACTGGGTTCAATGTAACAGTAGCTAAATCAGGCTTTGATTTAGAAGTCGATGGAGCAGTATCTAGATCTCTTAAAGAAAAAGGAGTTTGATGTATAGAATGAGATGAACCAGAAGATTCCATCTCAGGCTCAACATCATCAGCCGAGGACACTCTCTTTGAACCATTTAGGGAGAGAGGAGACTTACTAAGATGTCTGGTTTGAACTCCGATCATCTGAGGAATTGCAAGAGTAGCAGTAGAATCAAGGATATAGGTCATGGATCCCTTCTTCCACTAGTAGAAAATAGCATTTTACCTATGGAATAATAGCGACGGAAATTTCTGTCGCTATAGGTTATGTTATAGCGACGGAAATATCCGTCGATAATGTTCCGTAGGTAAAACAAATTTATCGACGGAATATGTAATTATAGCGACGGATATTTTCCGCCGCTAAAATAAATGCCGACGGACTTTTTACCGATGGAATTTCCGTCACTAAAGAAGTTTTTAGCGACGGAAATTCCGTCGCTAAAACATTCCTGGGCAAAAAAATTTTGGGCGCAGGCGCCCAAATTTTTTGGGCACCCCGCACCCGACAGACAAAGACCTCGGTCCCCCCCCATCTGTCCGAATTCCCCCCCCCCCAACCCTCTGTCCGAATTTCACGCCCCCCATCCTCTCTCCTCATTTTTCGGCGATCTCCGACCAAAATTTCCGTCGCCGCCGTTCCTCCGCCGCCACCGCCCCTCACTCTCTCATTCCCCCCCCCCCTCTCTCTTCTCCCCTTTAGGGCTAGTAGAACCTATTATTAAGGGAGAACCTTCTTCATCTTCAGCAAAATCTACATCAAAACGATCTCCAGAGGCAGCCAAATTCGAATTAGCAACTCTAAGACCAACGTTAAAGATTTTTTTTCTCACTGTTCTTCTTCTTCTTCGCCCTTTAGATCTTAGCGGAGGTGCATGTTGTTTTCGTCGAAAGTTGGTTTCATTGTGGAATTCATTATATCTTTAGCCGATTACAACAAATTCAAAAGAAATAGCCTTTTTATAAGACTTCTCTTACACATAAGAAGAAAATTATAACTTTCTAGAAAATAACACAAAAAATATTTATCAACTCCTGCTTTTGTGGGATCTTTGCCTATGCCGGGGGTGCGTTAGCCCGTGGACTACCGATTCACAAGATTCTGATTGAACCGTGAAGGCTTTTGAATGTTCTTTTTCGTTTATTAAAATAAGAACCTTAAGCGAATATCTTATCGGTGTAAGATATTCACTCTTTCAAAGATCAAGCCTGAGCTTAGATCTCTAGGAATCACCAAAAGTTTCTTAACAATATTTTTAAAAGATGAAGACTCACTCTCTTGCTCAAAATCGCCAAAAGCTCAAGCCTTTATGCTCTAATTGCCTTGGATTTGCTCTCCTCTTGATTTTATATGTAAAGAGGTATTTATAGAGATAGGGGTGTATAATAGTGGCAACGGACGTGAAATAACTGACCAAGTGTACTTTTTTTGGGCGCGTCAGTCTCCGCTGTCGCGGCTATTAGCACGTCAGTGTGGGCTGGCACGGCTAAAGGGCAGTTCCAGCCACGTTCCATTACGTTCTTAACTGTTCTCCCACGTCTTTAGGCCCACGAAACACCACTTTCTCGGTCTATAACCACCCCCCACGTTAGCACACATTCTCTTTCTGATATGCCACCACGTGGACCCTCAAAAGGATGTTAAAACTGTCAGCAAATCTCAAAGGAGACTGCTATTTGCGCGTCACCACACCCTACCGCGCATACGCGCGTCACACTTCGCTGTCGCGCTTTGCCGCGTCACCATAGGCTGTCACGCCTATGCGCGTCACCATGAGCTGCCGCGCCTATGCGCGTCACTATCCTTTGTCAGTGTATCTTGTCACGGGTATGCACATCGCTCTTCTTGTTTTGCTTCTCATGGCTTTTTTTGTTTCTTATGGTTTTGAATGATCTCTTCTGACTTAGATGACGACATTCATTGTCTTCACTTTGTCTTGAACTGTATTTGGATATCTATGAGTATTTTTGATACCTACAGATACCCCCTCCAAAGTATCTTAGACTCATTCTTTTATAAAAGAGTCTAGGACACTTTGGATAAGACAGGTTTTATTTGTAATCCCTTCAGTACTTAGTTGAGGAGATCACATAGAAGAACCTGTGAACGGCTTTAACTCTTAACTTCTTCATCTTTTAGTCTACTCAATGCTTTGTAGAATAGCTAAAATTCTTTCGGTGCTACGTTTATCGCTTGACCATTGTCGAAATCTTGAACTGAAACTGATGTTTTGATTTGTGAATTAGCTATTATCGTTGAACTGATGTTGAACTGATTGTCTTCATTGGGAATTCATATCTTGATCGCAATTGAATCCCCTGAGATCATCCATTGGACTTTTTTCCTTAGCCTTATTTTGGCAAAAATTATTGACGCGTTGACATGCGTTAATACAGTTTATCCTCGTGCGTTTACTGGAGTCTACACAGTTTAAGCTCTTAAGATGTTGGAGCATGGCGGTCCTGAGTGTCGAGACTACAGGACCAATTATTCAGGTTAGTTCATCTGCAGGTATGGATTTTATCCTGAGTTTGTCGGATACTCAAGTTACGAGACCAACTAATAAAGCTGGTGCGTCAATGATTATCGCATTTATAGGATTTTTGGCAAACCCTCAGCCATCAACGGGTATGATGAGCCTTTACCGACTACCGTTTGAATCGGGCTAACATACAGATTGTTTAAGTCCGTTCTGTATGTAACGTTGTGCTAAAAGAATAAACTCTCTTAGACTTGGTGCTATGATGTTGAATACATAGGCTTTGTCGTCAATATGGGAACGTACCATCCGGCAACGTGTGTTAGACGTAAATTTATCTCTAATAAGGGATTAAGATAATGTCCCCCACGTATAAAATATGGATTTAAAAATGTTGATGGGTTACGTCTTTTTGGTAAAAAGATGAACCCGACATTAGAGAGGAAGAATTTTATATTCTATCTCCTGGTCTCTTTTTTTGTTGATAGAGATGAACCCGATACTGAAGAGGAAGAATTTTATATTCTATCTTCTTGTCTTTTTTTTGTTGGTAGAGATGAACCCGAAGATGGAGAGGAAGAATTTTATATTCTATCTCCTTGTACAAAAGAAACTTAAAGTTGGATCTCCACTTTAAAAATCTGAAGGGTGAAACTAAGAGTGGGATCTCCACTCCTAGAATCGAGAAGATTTAGATAACCCAAACTGTTAAAAGATTTGATTATCCAATCTAAAAGTGGATTTCTCATTTATTGAGATGGAATTCCAACTTTCGTCCTAACTGTTTAAAGGTTTGACTGAGTGGGGAATGTGTAGACCTCTCGTTCATTGAAGGAATCGAGAGGTGATTTTGTCTTTGGACCTAACTGTTTAAAGGTTTGACCAAATGAGAATTTGAGACGATCCTAACTATTTAAATATTTGATCGTTGAATTTGTGGACCTCTCGTTCATGAAAGGAATCAAGAGTGGATTTTGGCTTTGGTCCTAACTGTTTAAAGGTTTGACCAAATGAGAGTTTGAGACGATCCTAACTGTTAAAAGGTTTGATCGTTCAATTTGTGGACCTCTCGTTCATGGAAGGAATCGAGAGGAGATTTTGGCTTTGGTCCTAACTGTTTAAAGGTTTGACCAAATAGGAGAATTTGAGACGATCCTAACTGTTTAAATGTTTGATCGTTGAATTTGTGGACCTCTCGTTCATGAAAGGAATCGAGAGGGGATTTTGGCTTTGGTCCTAACTGTTTAAAGGTTTGACCAAATGGGAGTTTGAGACGATCCTAACTGTTAAAAGGTTTGATCGTTCAATTTGTGGACCTCTCATTCATAGAAGGAATCGAGAGGAGATTTTGGCTTTGGTCCTAACTGTTTAAAGGTTTGACCAAATAAAAGTTTGAGATGACCCTAACTGTTAAAAGGTTTAATCGTTCAATTTGTGGACCTCTCATTCACGGAAAGAATCGAGAGGGGATTTTGGCTTTGATCCTAACTGTTTAAAGGTTTGACCAAATGGGAATTTAAGACAATCCTAACTGTTTAAAGGTTTGATCGTTCAATTTGTGGACCTCTCGTTCATAGAAGGAATCGAGAGGGGATTTTGGTTGTAGTCCTAACTGTTTAAATGTTTGACCCAATAAGAGTTTGAGACGATCCTAACTATTTAAAGGTTTGATCGTTCAATTTGTGGACTTCTCGTTCATATAAGGAATTAAGAAGGGATTTTGGTTTTGGTCCTAAGTTTGACCAAAAAAGAGTTTAAGACGATACTAACTGTTTAAAGGTTTAATCGTTCAATTTGTGGACCTCTCGTTCATGGAAGGAATCAAGAGAGGATTTTGGATTTGGTCCAACTGTTTAAAAGTTTGACCAAATAGGAGTTTGAGACAATCCTAACTATTAAAAGGTTTGATCATTCAATTTATAGACCTCTCGTTCATGGAAGGAATCGAGAGAGGATTTTGGATTTGGTCCTAACTGTTTAAAGGTTTGACCAAATAGGAGTTTGAGACAATCCTAACTATTAAAAGGTTTGATCGTTCAATTTATGGACCTCTCATTCATGGAAGAAATCGAGAGGAGATTTTGGCTTTGGTCCTAATTGTTTAAAGGTTTGACCAAGCAAACGGAGGGAGTGGAGGTATAAATAACAGTAGAAATGTAGATTTGTACAAATCACTCAGAAGAGGTTTTTGGTAACCAGTGACGAAAAGGGGTTTGCCAATTGTCATGGATTGAAATTTTGAGTGTTGTGTCAAAGCTCAATAGTGGGAGTGTTAAAGAATCGGACACAGCAGGAGTTTGGATGGATTTAACCACGAAGCATTTTGGTGGACCTACCATCAGCTAATTTTATTAGTGAGGGATTTTATGGTGGAGGATTGTGAATCATCAAGCACTCCACAATTAGACCGTAGGAGTTTCGTGAGGAAAGACTAACCTGATGAGATCATTGAATCTCATCTCAACAAAAGAGTACCTGGAAAGTCACAGTGGGAGTTGGCGAAATTGATCCCGACGATTGAAACCAACCAAAAATCGGATGAAGAAAAAGCAAATGGAACATGCTTCATCCTTGAAGGTTTTCAGAGTTTCGTGAAGGAAGATTGACTTGATGAAGTCATTAAATCTCATCTCAATGAAAGAGTGCTCTGGAAATCACAGTATGAGGGTTTTAATCATTTTGGACATGATTAAATAGCCACAGTAGGAGGTTCTTAATCATTTTTATCATGATTAAGAGTGGATTATTCAGATGATTGGTTTTCACCTTGAATAATCAATTAGTTTCGGGTTATCCTTAAGAATACCATATATAGCATTCTCCAGGAAATTCCTATTAAATAGGTTACCCTGAATGTACTAGGGATAGTACTTTTTCGGGAACTTCTCGTTTGTGAGCAATGTTGCTGTTCTTGATACAGAATCAGGTCTTGGTTCCTGCCTTCGTATTCAGCCATGATAACCTCGTATCCACCCCCAGGTTTTAGGTGAACCTGAGTCTAATCATATTTGGTTACATTATTAGAGCACACAATTTAAGGAAGCAGTTTTTTTTAACCTCTTATATAAGTCGAAGGTTCGGGAAACAGTTTATACTCGTATACCCTTTGGAGTGCATGGAGAATCAGTTTATACTCGTATACTCTTCAGAGTTACATGGAGAAGCAGTTTATACTCGTATACTCTTTGGAGTTAGGAAAAACAGTTTATACTCGTGTACCCAATGGAGTAAAGGTCGTCTTTTTTTGGCTTGTTTCGCCGTTATGACGCCGGAGTCAATTAAGGCTTGGATTTTGTTCTTGAGTCCAAAGCAAACCTCGGTGGGATGAAGAATCCTTCTGTGGTATGCACAGTAGTTTGGATCCGTAATCCTTTTAGCTCCCTCCTAATCTTTAATAGATGGTAGCTCGATCTTGTCGTTGGTAAGGAGGTATTTCAAGATGGCTACAACTTCATCATCTTCGAAAGAATACTCCTTCTGGAACTTCGGATCGGGAGTCTTATGTTGCCTCCGAGGTTGTGATGTTTGATTGGCGTTCATAGCGGTTGCAGATGTCGTCGGTTGGCTTCTCTTAACTATCTTTCTTTTAAGAAAGCGTTCAGCTTGTTCACCGCGTAATTTCAAATCCTTCTAGGTTTTGGATGGTACAACCCTCAGAACTTCCAGGACATTAATGGAGAGATTATTATGGCATGTCTGCAAGATGAATTCCTCTGTGATAGGATCCCTGCAATTCATTGCCTTGTTACGGAAGCGCTTGACAAAATTATCAACTGACTTTTCGTCTTTTTGTTTCTCATCCAGAAGGGTTCCGATTGACACTTCGGTGTCATCATCGAAGAATTTGCTGAGGAATAAACTTTCCATGTCATCCCAGCAATTGATGCTTCCCGGCTTGAGACGTCGATACCAATCGAAGACGGGCCTACGAAGGGTGCCAACGAATGATCGGACCATCAAAGCCATATTTCCAGAGATCACACCCAAGTGAGACTTGAAATAAATCAAGTACTGAGTAGGTGAGTCATTCCCGTCAAACGGTGTGAAGTTAATCAGATTGAATTTTACCGGGTACGGTATTGAATCCCATTTTCTTAGATAGGGACACAAATACCTGTCTTCTTTACTTCCTGAGCGAACATCAAAGCATTGACTTTGTTTTCAAGGTCTTGCATTTTTTTTCCTCATCTTCATCTCTATTCAAAGGACGTTGAGGAGAATGAGTTAGACCACCCCCTGTGTTTTTATTTTTAGGGGGTGCAATTGAACCACTCCCAGTGTTATTGGGGGGTGCGTCAGCTATGATAACTTCGTCCACTTCTGGATCACTATCATCTGCATCATTTTGAGTATGACGGCTGGATTCAGCTCGCTGACTGGATTCAGGAGGTTGAAGCTATTGAGCTTGTAATTCTCTCATTTGTTGAATAGCTAAGTCCATCTCCGTCTTCATCTCAGCTCTAATTTCTTCACGTTGTTTGGCTAGAGCTTCTTGAAGCATTTGAGCAAATTGATCGGGGGTGATTGTGAGCACTTCTCAGGTTTGTCGCGTGCTAGAGGTTGTATCATCCAAGGCAACTACAGAGCAAGTATCTGAGAGTTCCACGTCTGAAGATAACCCTTCATGCATTTTTTTATAATCTCTGCGTCGATTGGCCCTTCGTTGTAGCCATGACATTCTTTGAGAGAGACCCTAATCAATTCTCCCTCCCGGAAAGAAATCAGGATCAGGGTTGATTGGATGTCGGTTTTCTCTGTCAGTCATGTTGATAGTTACCTCTGGAAGCTCATCTTTTTGAGTAGCGGTCTCCTTTCGGAAACATCTTGACTTGGGTTTTGACATTTCGGTGGAAAGTCTCTGGAACACAGAGACTCTTGACGGTTTAACTTTAGAACAGCTGCATTCTGATAATACCGCTTTAATGAGTCTCTCGCATGCACAATGAGGACTTGTTTCTCAAACAGTCCTTTTTCATGACTTATTTCCTCCTTTGGTTTGATAGTACAGCTCGTTAGCATGATGATTATAGCAACCTATCTTTTGTTTTTGAACTTTGTTTTCATGCTCAGGATAACTTGTAGTTGCCCCTAAGCGATCCAAAGTTATGTGTTTACATCCCACCCCCTGCGGGTGTGGAATTTTTACAGGCCCCAAGTGAGAGTGAATTGGTATCTTCTCTTTTTGGGCTTGTTTTGTTTTGATAGGAGGATATTTACGACCCCCAGTGTGAACATTTACCTGGGGTTCGTTCACTGTACTCAAGCGTTCTTTAACTGTAGCTTTGCTTCGATCGTCAGATGAGGGACTGAGGCGATCCGCCATTGTGATCTTGAATTTTGACAGGTCAGGACTGAACTGTGGCTTCCCTGGTGATGGAACAGATATGGTTGTAGTAGACGGACCAGGAACGGACGTTGACGGGGCAGAAGGGGAACTCTTGGGAGCTTCTCTTTGACCGCGGTAGGAGAGATCGTCGCGGTTAGAAGGTGCACCGCGGTAGTAGAGACTGCTGCGGTTGGAAGCTGTGCCGCGGCAGTGAAAATTGTCGTGGTTGAACGATTTTCCACGACAGTGGACACTGTCGTGGTTGAAGGATGTGCCGCAGTAGTGGACACTGTCGCAATTGAAAGATGAATCCTGTTGATCCAATTCTCATACGAGTTTGGATTTGGGAATCCACACTTTGCGATTCTCTGGGTGCTTCCTTAGACACCATTTCCTTCTTCCCTTCTTGCGTTTGTTGACTAAGGGCACGGGTACGAGCGACGTTTGTACGACGCTTTTGTATGCGTTCTTTGAGGGTTGAACGAGCCCTTTTGACAAGAGTCCATTCCTCTGACGTAAGTTTAGCAGAGTTGTGAGTGGTTTGACGTTGGGACGACTGGACCACTTGATGCTTCCTCGACTCTAGGTCCGCATAGCAGCGAACCCCGTCGGTTTGTTCTAAGGCCTTAGCTATTTGACAAGCGAGGCGTTGGCGTTGTTTCTGACGAGCCCTCTTCATCAGAGTTGGCGAACTTCGATCGAACGATTCCTTAATTAGGGAGGAATCATCGTGAGCAGAGCTTCCGGCTTTGGGAGTCGCTGGGATAATGTTGCAAGGGGAGGCCTCGGTAATGATTGGGTGAGAGTCTTCACCTTGGGCCTTCTTTGGCATGTAAACCTTCTTCAATGGTTAGATCCTCTTGTACTTGCGAGACAATGAAGATCTTGAAGAGGATGATGAGAGATATTCCTAACACTTGGCTTGGTCGAACTCGTACTCGACTGTGGATTCAACCGGTATCTTGATCGGTTACGACATGACGGTCTCGGTAGCAAGACCGTTGGCTCCCACTATGGTCGCCAGTTTGTTTTTATCGAAAGTTGGTTTCATTATGGAATTCATTATATCTTTAGCTGATTACAACAAATTCTAAAGAAATAGCCTTTTTATAAGACTTCTCTTACACAACAAAAAGAAAATTACAACTCTCTAGAAAATGACGCAGAAATTGTTTATCGATTTCTGCTTTTGTGGGATCTTTGCCTGTGCCGGGGGTGCGTTAGCCCGTGGACCGCCGATTCATAAGATTCTGATTAAACCGCGAAGGATTTTGAATGTTCCTTTTCGTTTATCGAAATAATAATCTTAAGCGAATATCTTATTGGTATAAGATGTTCACTCTTCCAAAGATCAAGTCTGAGCTTAGATCTCTAGGAATTACCAAAAGCTTCTTAAAAGTATTTTTCAAAGATGAAGACTCTCTCTTGCTCAAAATCGCCAAAAGCTCAAGCATTTATGCTCTAATTGCCTTGGATCTGCTCTCCTCTTGATTTCATGTGTAAAAAGGTATTTATAGCGATAGGGGTGTATAACAGTGGCAACGGACGTGAAATAACTGACCCAGTGTACTTTCTTTGGGCGTGTCAGTCTCCGCTGTCGCGGCTATTAGCGCGTCAGTGTGGACTGGCGCGGCTAAAGGGCAGTTCCAGCCACGTTCCATCACGTTCTTAACTGTTCTCCGACGTCTTTAGGCCCACGAAACACCACTTTTCTCGGTCTATAACCACCCCCCACATTAGCACACATTCTCTTTCTGATATGCTGCCACGTGGACCCTCAGAAGGATGTTAAAACTGTCAGCAAATCACATAGGAAACTGCTATTTGCGCGTCACCACACCCTGCCACGCATACGCGCGTCACACTTCGTTGTCGCGCTTTTCCGCATCACCATAGGCTGTCGCGTCTATGCGCGTCACCATGAGCTGCAGCGCCTATGCGCGTCGCTACCCTTTGTCAGTGCATCTTGTCACGGGTATGCACATCGCTCTTCTATGTTGTTTTGCTTCTCGTGGCTTTTTTTTGTTTCTTATGGTTTTGAATGATCTCTTCTGACTTAGATGACGACATTCATTGTCTTCACTTTGTCTTGAACTGTATTTGGATATCTATGAGCATTTTTTGATGCCTACACATGTTAGCAAGAGGAAAATCTCATGCTAAAGTGCATCTTCAGACCGCTCCTTTTTAAAAATTGATGTTGTGAAGGTTGCCAGTTATATATTGTAACATATACTTGTAGGTTGAGAATTTATTCATGGTCTCAAATTTGAATATATAATGAAATAAATTTTATTTAAATTCTTAAATTCGCTTTAAATTCTTTAGGTAATAGAATTTAATTTTGGATTGTTCTGATACTATTTTAAAAAACAATGCCACTCCGTTGAAACTCCAAAATTGTGATGAAGTTAAGGATTGTAATTTTATATTCTAATACCTTCACCCCTCACGCCCCCCCCCCCCCCCCAAAAAAAAAGTCTTTTGATGTTTCCTATGGACATTACTAACATGAACTATAAGGTGTTTTGTTTCCTATGAACATTGTAATAAACCCCCTAAACTATAAGGCATTTTCTACTAGACCCGTCTGAAGTCATATAACCCCACCACTGACCATCCCCAAATTTTCAACGTTCCGGTGGACGCAAATATGTGTTGCATGTAAATGAGAAATGATTAAATTAGAAATTTTTCTTTCAAGAATATTTTAGTTATTTGCCACTACATATGGGGGAATTTGTAGGGAAAAATTAAACACTTAGATGTTATGTGAGGCACCTGGACTCCAACTCCATAGTTGGGGGGATTTAGTGTAATAAATAAAGTTCAGGGGTTTGAGGGAAACACTCCATTATTCAAGGGAGTTTCCGTGGAAATTCTCCAAAGTTGTGTGTGTGTGTGTTGAAACGTGTATGTGTTTTTTTTTTTTTTTTTTTGGGTCAATGAACTGAAATTTTATTCATTTCCCAAGAAACGTGTATGTTCCGAGGTCGAGATGTATGGTGTTGTGGGACAAATGGATTCTTATTCTCACTGTCTTGATGGACGGATGATTCCTTCTCATGAGAATTGCTCTATCTAGCTTCTCCCCTTTATATGGTTACTTGGGGGTTACTTAGCTAATCTTATTGTCTCCCTCTCTTTTGATCTTATTCTATTGTATTTTTTATTTTTTATGTTGGTTGGTTTGTTTTCTCATGGGATGATTTGGTGTTCGTGAAACATAATAATTCATGAATAGTCTTTAAATAACAACTAGCTAAATTTTGCACGTGCATAATGCAGGTGACTAAATTAAGATAGAAATTGTAATCACGTATTTTGAAAAAAAGTAACTCAAATAATTTTTAAAAATGCATCATTTCATTAAAGCGATGGAAATAGATCAATGTTTACATAGTGCTAATCGTATAATATTTGGTTTATTTATTGATTTAAATATTGACATGTAATACTTTTTATTTATTTAAGTAGCAAGTTGAATTCTTTTTGCGATATTAGATTTTTTTTCTCTTTTCTATGCCATCTCAATTATCATTGATCTAGATGTAAGAAATTAGTCATGTCACTTTTATCTCTCTTCCACAATCAACCTCAACAATTATAATTTTTATTCAATTTTTATAATTCAAAATTTAGTATTAATAGAAGTATTATAGTATTTTAGATTCCTAAATTTGTTAATTTTTACAATATCTAATATTCAAGATTTTATTTATAGTTCGGTGGTAAATTTAAATTGTTTGTTGAGTTGATTGTAAAACAATGTTTTTTTAAGAGAGAATTTAATGAGGAATGGATATGGACAATGTGGTCTAAGATGACTACGACACATGTGACTAGAATATAGAATCTTTGTCCGTGCTTGCAAGTATTTTTAAGAGAGAAGATAGAATACTTGTAATACATTTACAAGTATTTTTTCCGTGCTTGCACACATGAGTCTAAAATAAAATGTTATGGTTAGATGAGATATAAAGTCTTCACATATTGATTTAATCTAAAATAATTTCATGTCAGAGCCTCAATATTATGATACTTGTATTTGAATTTCAACTTAACTATAAAAGTATTTGTGGTTTTAAAATATCCATAAAACACCCTAACAACCCATATATTTATTTCTAGAATAATCTTAAGAACATAATCTATTAGAATTTTAATATAATTATCAGAAAATATCAGGTAAAATAGGGAGAATTTGAGATAATTTTTTTGTAATTTGTATGAATAATTTACAAGAACTAATCCCTTCTTAACTTGTCAACCAAAAAAAACATTACTCGAGGATGATACTTGGTTAGCCCATCTTAATTTGCTAAACTAAGAGATTACAAAGTAATTAACTCCACTAGACAGATTAAGAAAGTCGATCTCTCAGATAAGGAGTCCATATATCTCTATACATGAGTAAATTGGAAATAGCTTTTTACTTCTAATGTCTCGTTTAGTACGCGGGAATGAGCGGGAATAGAATGTAATTCTAACTTCTCATTCATGCTTACCAAACATAATGTGTTTTTAGATGTTAGAGGTGTTATTCCCACTTCTCATCAATTCTTACTCAATCTGGGAATCATTATTCCCAATGAGTTATTAAATAATTAATATTCGAACTTAAGTGAGAATGAAAATAACAAAATAAATTCCGGATATACCTTTCTTAAAGATATTCTACTCATGAGAATGGAATAAGCGTTATATTCTCACATCAATTCTATTCCATGTCTGCCTTCATTCAATTCTCACTTGGCTCCATTCCGATTCTCAGGTTTGAAATGGAATGAAGATTTATATCAGTCCTTCGACAATTTTTATCAAAACAGCTTTTAAGCAAGCTTATTCACGTATGCATATTTGGGAACATCTCAAATAACCTAGCTTTTGAGACATTTAAAAAAGTTTGGGTTCCCTAATTTTCAGAAAAACTATCTTATAAACTCGTCTAAGCCCATCTAAATAAGATACATTTAATCAAGCGAATGACTTTGTCTCAAAATACAAGTTCTGCAAAGTTTTTATCATCAAAGTCAGAAGCATCAAAAGGCTGCAGCATAATTTATAAACCTGAAAAAATAAGCTCTATCAAGCACCCTAGGACACATCTGCGTTAATAAACAGTGCAGACATACTACCAAACACGGGAAATACTGTCAACATCGAACATGGGGGGAAAAAACTGTATTGAAACTTTTCTACTAGCGTCGTTGCCATTTAATCATAGTTAAAGATTAATCATAATTAAGTTCTGATAAGAACTATCAAATCAATTCGTTTTTCGCATGTTTTCCTGTTGTGTCTTTTATAAAGCAAATCCACACTTTATTCCTGGTCATCTCCTCTCTAGTTTCTCTTCACTTTGAATTATTGAAATCACTTTTCCAAGACCAAATTCTCAACACAAACAAAGAATAAAGGAAGGGAGACCACTAAAAATATGAACTCTTATCCCTCTGTGCTTTTGTTGACAGTGAAATTTTTTTTTTTTTTTTTTAATTTGGATTTATAATCTGGTTGGTTATACGCAGTGAGATAATCCAAATGTGGCTTTTCGCTCCAAGAAACAGAAAATTGCCATCCAAACATTTTAAGTTGATTGCATAAATATGACCTTAATAACAAAAAGTGTATTTGGTATATAGGACATGATTGTACCATACAACGTGCATCAGAAATATGAATATATGCCATCAATTCTTTGCTTAGGTTTTGGCGAATATGGTTTAGCCAGAAGGCACCCGGGTTGGCAAAATGGATGCTTGCCACAGATGCCGCCTATTTGTAGGTTTTTCCGATGATTAAATCTTTAATCTTAGTCCCTCAAATCATTGGCATCGTTATTAGGTCCCTCAATTCTCAAGTTCTCAAAATTAGTTCCTCAAATCACTGAAATTGCTATTAGGTCCCCTAATTCCAATAAGTTGTTTCAAATTAATCCTTCCAATTGCTATTAGACCCCAAGCAGAATTTTAACTTTTTCACTTCCTATTATCCGAATAATATTTGCAAATAAAAAGTGCATGAAAATTCGACAAAGAAATGACAGTTTTAACTCCCCATCCAAGAGAACCGGGTTGGCCTTCAACAAATTTGCATCAAGAAAACAACACGTATAGCCGACTCCATAGCTCCAAAATTTGAAACGAAACTGAAAGCTACAGCCTTGTCCGCTCATTTAAGAAATTATCTCTATATTGATCTTAACTTATGAGCATAATATCACATTTTCTGTCATCCTCACTTTGTGCAATGTAATGTCAATAAACATAAGGCTTCATATATGGTACACAATATTGAATAAGAATGATGTATATTTTCCTCCGGTAATTGGCATCTCTTCACTTGGTTCAAGAAAAAAAAAATCATTGCCTCCATCAAGTAGTTTGCAGCCGAATGAAAATTTACCAGCGAGTATCATTGTTTTATCAAGGAGGTTTTCCATCATCAATATCTTCCATCACGTCTATGTCCTTTCTCGCTGTTATTTTTTGAACATATCCTGAACAGAGAAACAACATGAAGTTATTGTAGTCTCGAATTTCCTATCATATTTGTATATTAGTTATAAATAGCATAACATCTTAAGGAGAAACGAAAAAGAAATTTCACTTTGAGCTCAGAATGAGAGGAGATAGCAGAAAATTGTAGCAACTAATGAGAGCTGTACATAAACAGCACATTAACAGAGTGTCGCATTGTAATTCCAAAAGAAAAAAGGTTCACGATCCAAGAAAGAGTCCAAACTTTGTTACCAATTTTTGTTCATGAACAGTAGTAAACACTATGAATATTTGAAGGTAATGAGTTAAAAGTGTCATCTGGAAAGTGATGCATATAAAAGTATTACTCACCTAGTTCTTAACTTTTGCTTACTGAGAATAATAGATGCGCACAAAAATTATCCTTTCAGAAATAAATGAAAGAGTAATTTATCTAAAAAAGAAAATGCTAAAAGATCATTAGGAGCTATATGTAGAGAACCAACTTGTTATTCAACTGTAGCATATAATAATATTAGAAGGTAAACTAATTCTTTTTGGAACCCTTGAAATTATGAGATAAATCTCATGGAAACTAATTGTTTTTATACATTATGATAATTGTTGCTTTATAGCATTCCAAGATAACAGATAATCTGTGATTAATGGAAATAGTTCTCAGTGATAAAAAGGGTTAAGGCATCAAAAAGAAACTCGCGTTGATGCAATTTCAAGATAAAACTTTAATGAGGATTCACCAACTACCAGTCAGATCAAGGCTAGACCAATAATACATTTAATATGTACGTTTAAATATCAATAGATAGAAAACTGGGCTGTATCAGCACTTTGTCGTTTGATATTATTTATCCTGGAAGCATTAGAGTATAAAACCACGTTTACCCCTTCACTACCCCTTAGATCAGTCCAAAACGAAAAAAATTTCAAGTTAGTTAAACTTTAGAGCATCTGAGCATATGCTTTGCATGTCTGCAAGCATGAGCTCGAGATAAGTTACAAATGAATCTGGTCATAAGAAAAAAAATCGCATGGAATTAGCCCTACATCTACAAGGAGGTGATAAATCTGTAGCTAAATATGATCTGAAGCAGGAAGTTCTTCAAGGTTTTATAGCAAGTTAAATTTTGAATCTTTGAGACATATATTATATGTATCCGGACATGATGTCAGACTTAACCCATAGTCAGTTGAATGGAAGCTTTAAACATACAGTAAAAGATACACTCCGCATCAGTAGAGAAGAAAAGAGAAAAAAACACTGGCTTTAGGGCATTTTTGGGTCCTTGCATGTGTGTGTGCCTGTGTGCTCGTACGTATGAACATAAGCACACACACGCATAAACCCATGATATAAAACCTACTTGTACCCACTAAAGGTGTTATTTATGTCTACAAGTTACAGGTTGGACATCTCTATAACAAAAACATCACAGGTAAACAAAGGTATAACAAAAATATTGCCGGTAAACAAAGCATGTCATTTCATTTTCCTAACATATGTTCCAATTTGCATTTTGGTAAAAGAAAAAGGTATTATGTACTAGTTTGGGTAGCATGAGAAAGTGGAATCAAGATTAGAGGGAAAGATGGCAACTTCCACAACATCATGGCTTAATAATTATTTTAAATTTAGTAAAAACTTAAAAGAATTGTGGATTTATTACCAGCTATGTTACCCCGACACGGCTTTCTTGGTCCTGTACTCGTGTCGAGTACGTTTTGGGTACGGATCTGCACCCAAACGGCAGGGACACGGCGGTTACGAACCTGAAATTTCACGATGGAAATCTGCGCCTCGACGACGGAGGGAAGCTTCGAGAGGCGTCGACGAGGGTCGGGGAAGCTTTGACGGCGTCGGGAAAGCTGCGAGAGGCGTCGACGAGGGTCGGGGAAGCTTCGACAGCGTCGGGGAAGATCTGATAGGCATCGACGAGGGTCGAGGAAGCTTCGACGACGTCTGGGAAGATCCAAGAGGCGTCGATGAGAGTCGGGGAATCTTCGACGGCGTCGGGGACGAGGTAGCTTTGATGAGGAACAGGTTTCGGCAACACACTTTTTCGTGGCGACGTCGAAAAGCTTTGACGAGAATTAGGGTTATTAGGAAGTTGGGTTTGGGTTTGGGTTTTTATTCACTCGTTTGTTTTTGTTTTTGTTTTTTTTTTTTTAATGGTTGGGTCGGCCGTTTAAGCGGCCCATTTAGCTAGGTCTGGGCTGGTTTAGCTTACAATGCTTGTATTTGTTTATCTAAATAATAACATTAGTTCTAAATTTTTAATTAAAGTAAAAATAGCTTTCTATTCTATTTCCTATGCAAGGAATATAGTTTTAACTTTTGAAATATTGATCTGAAGTGAATTATTATATATATATATATATATATATATATATATATATAGTTGTGTCCTTATACCCTACTTTTTACAAATTTGTCGTATCCTGCACCCGTACCCGTACCTAGGCAACATAGATTACCAGTGGTTTAAGAGTGAAATATGATGTCATCACCTTAAGAGTGAAATATGAGGTCAAGGTGATGAGGCTATATTGCCTAAGGAAAGAGAAACCAAACAAAAAATCGCCTAAGTGAAATAGGTGGAAAAATATTCCAAATTTTCATAAAATTTTAAAAAAACAATATGCAATTAAACACAATAAAGTAATAAATCACAATAAGACAATTTAATGACAAATGAAATTTCGAAGTCACAAACTATAACACTAACACGATATTAACTGCCTAAATCAAGTATTAATTAAGTATATTAAACGGTAATAGTAATTAGTAAGAGTAAATTATACTAAACCCCTAAGAACTTTCAACATTTTGCAGTAAACCCCCCCCCCCCCAACAACTTTTGCAAAAAACCCCTAGAGTTGATATTGATACATCTGACATGGCACGTGCAACTCATATGACTTAAAAAGACCAAAATAACCGCTAAATTATTAATAAGCCCTTTATGACCTTTTTTTATATTTTCAACCCTCAACGAAGAAATCTCAAATCTCTCGTTCTTTTGTTGTTCGTTTTCCTCTTGCTCGCATCTAGGTTAGGTTGTGAACTTTTTTTTTTCCTAAAATTGTCCTCCAAAATGTATCTTTATGTTTTTTTCGTTTAATTTATAGGGGTTATCTACAAAATGCGGAAACTTATTGGGGGTATTCCGCAATTCCAAAAGTTACCAGGGTTTTAGTATGATTTTGAAAGTTATTGGGCGTTTACTAAAACTACTGAAAGTCCTTGGATATGAATGAAGTATAGCTGCTAGCGCTAGCAAAATTATAACCTGCAGCTATTGAATTGATCTCTCACTATGAATCCAAGAAAAAATTGATTTCCTCCATCATGAATAATAGAGCAGATAGAAAACATATATCAGCAAGTATTTTTTATTTATCAAAGGTGGTTTTCCATTATCGAGATCTTCCATCACGTCTATGTCCTTCCTAGCTGTTATTTTTTGAACATATCCTAAACAAAGAAATGGCTAGAGTTATTAAAAAGACAAGTTGGACTTCATAGTAGGATGCAAACAAATATTTGCAGATGTATTTGCATTCATCTGAGATGGATGCATATATCAAACAAAATATAGACAATGTTTTAAATGTTGGATGTCGAGGTCATGTCGGACGGTTGAAATCCATGTCGGATAGCGAAAATCGGGGATATATCGGGGGATATGGACTAAATATCGAATTGCCATATCGGGTGGTGCGCATATGTATAATATCATGTCCTAAATGTAATCTAAGTATTCCTAAATTCAATATAAGCATACTTTATAAATTCTAAAGACGGCGCCGGTGATAGGTGGATTCCGACGTCGTAGGAAGGCAGTCTCAGCAACGAGACGTCACAGGGAGGCAGTGTCAGTGCTCTTCTTCTTCTTCGTCTGTTCGGGGTCTTTCGGATGAGTCACCGACCACCATCTTCCCTTCATCCCGACGATGGGATACCCTGCCGCCCTCGGATTCGGTTGGGGATCGGATTTCGGGGTGCAATGGGAGATAGACGACGGGGGCTGAGATGGAGGTGGGGAAGGGCATCATCGTTCGCAAAAAGAGTCATCGGTTTTCAAGTCCGTAGCCCTAATTTTTCTCTTTTCTTTCTATCGGGTTCATAAGAAACCCTTAAACATGAGAATAAGTCAAACGGGATTAGGTTTTTATCACTAAACTCAAACTCAATAACAAAAAACAGATCTAAAAAAAGCACCATATTGGCCGATTTTTCAAGGCTGAAAAATCGGCCAATATGCCCGATATGACCCCGAAATTACCGATTTGGTCCTGAAAACTGAAATACGAGTTGAAAACGCACATGTAGTGTCGCTCAAGCCCTCAAACTGAAATGTCGGCCGACATGTCGGCGAAATATCGGCCAACATGTCGGACATGTCGGACGATATTTAAAACCTTAGATATAGATACAGATACGACTCTTTTTAATTATTTGCAACAAATATGGATATAAGTACAATATCTATGTCCATATATGAATTTTTGGAAATATGTAATGATCAAATGCAGGGAAGTGCATAATTCAGTTTAAACTGAATAAACTGACTAATTTTAGTGGTTTAGTTCAGTTCTATAAGCTAGTCGGTTCATGTTAAAAAATTTCAACCCACATGGACTGAAGCGCACTCTTTATCTTAGTTCTCACTGCTTGGTTAGGGTTTTGGGTTTAGCATCAAAAGTCCCTTCTCATTTCTTGGCGGGGGCCCCCCCCCCCCGTCTACACACATGACACGTGACCCTCCAACCCTCTCCCTCACTGTCACACAAACTGAAGCAGAGAATCCAAGAGGCCATTATCCAAGAACATAAACTTAATTGTTATAGATCCAAAATCTCTCTCTCTCTCTCTCTCTCTCTCTCTCTCTCTCTCTCTCTTACTGTCTCACACACGACACATGACCCTCCAACCCTCTCCCTCATCGTCTCGCAAATTGAAGTAGAGAATCCAAGAGGCCATTAACCCAACAATATAAACTTAGATACCATAAATCCAAAATCCTTCACTCTTGTGGATTCTCCGAAGTCTTTGGTGGTTGTCTGCTTGATGTTGAGGAAACCAGAAAATTGTCTTTAAGAATTGAATGTTGGATATTCTTCGTTATTTTTTACTCTGTTTTAGATTAATTTTAAGATTTTAGTAGAAAAAGAGATCACGGTGGTTTTGGATAGTTAGTAGGATAATTGGTTAGTAAAATGTTGGATTTTGTTCTTAACATGCTTGAGATTTTTGAATGGCTTGAATTGTTTATCTATCTTTTGTATTATTGCCACGACCTAATAGTTAGGTTGGACCTAGATATAGAATTACTTCTGAAATAAGGTTCATACATTGATTCGAATGGTTGAAAGTGTGAACTTTTCTTAAAAGACTAAACTTTTTTCTTGAAGTGAGATTAGTTCTTTAACTTGATTGACATAGGTTCAAAGTTCAAACCAAACAAATCAATCGAAGTTAGCTGAAATAATTTGTCACGGTTTGGTTCAAACTCTACGTCAGTTTGGTCTCAATTTCACATTAGATAAGAAACCAATTGAACTGACTTGCTTGCTCACACCTAATCAAACGGTATGGTGTTATAATAGTAGATTTCAGATCAATTTAGAAATCCAATGTAGCTTTTTTAGATACTCTGAACACATGAAATTTTGTTTTGTTTAAATCATATACGTATCTCCAACGGCCCTGAAACCATATACAAATCTACTAGATCTGTGATTTGCTAGCAGATTTGAACATGGTAAGCACTATCCGATTCTTATTCGATCCATTTGGACCCCAAACAAGGTTATGTTTTTGCATTAGTTATAGATAAGCTATCATCTGAAAGCAAAAAAATAATAAGAATGCACTGTAAGTTCAGAGTGAGAGGAGAAAGCAGAATAATGTATACG
This sequence comes from Asparagus kiusianus, assembly GCA_022839385.1. Lineage (NCBI taxonomy): Eukaryota > Viridiplantae > Streptophyta > Magnoliopsida > Asparagales > Asparagaceae > Asparagus > Asparagus kiusianus. The sequence continues at coordinate 46,257 of BQKN01065177.1, forward strand.
AATAATGAGAAATGTACACTAACAGAACATGAACAGCAAGAAGCATCTTAATTCTGAAAGGAAAAGCTTGTATGCTCTTGAAATTCAGGAAAAGAAAGAAAAATATATTGCACCTTTTCATACTAGATATTGAACACTTTTGCAGTTTTGGAGTCTCAAAGAGTATTAAATTCTATGAATTTTTGAGGTAATATATGAAGTATCATATGGAAGGTAATACATCTAAAAGTATACTTCAGCTTGATTTTAATTTCAAAGAAGGTATAAATGTATGCAACATTTTCCTTCCGTAACAATAACGAGTACTTAATACCTAAAAAGGCAACCACCAAAAAATCACGACAAAGTTATTTATAGAATTAACTTGTTATCAAGGGATCATATTGGTAATATATTAAGAGTTAAATTGATTCTTTTAGAGCCTCTGAATCGATCAGGAGATACGCATGAAAATTAATAGGTGTTATATGTAAACCCTACGTTATGATCAATGAACTAAATTGCATCTAATGAGTTTGTTAAGTGTTTCAGGCTTTAACTCAATGTTCGGATGAATGATAGACTTCAAGCTAATATGGAATCATCTCTAGAGAAGTCAGACTTCAAGCTCAAAAGAAATTATCTCAAGTCAAACACTTCGACATTGTGCACAAATGACTGAAGCTGGCTAGTAGAATATCTGAGTCTTAGGCAGTGTTTAACGTAAGTATGGTCAAGCACTAATTAGACTTTAGTCAATGGCAATTGAGATCACTTCTTCCACCAAAATTTAATGTCAATCTCTGTGAAAAATGCTTATCTCAAGTCAAGATCAAGTTGTTGTGAGTATGGTTCATGTTTAACCTTAGGGTTGCTGAGAATTCTCAAGCTATAGATCCCTCGCTCCTACCCATTATTGTTAAACCCTAAGCCTACTACAATGCACCTAAACTTCGACCCTAGCTGTTAAACATGGCTTGCACTTTGCACTAAATGCGGCCGAGCTAGCTTACCCAATTTAGTACATGCCACTCTACCACCGCAAAAGATTATTTGCCAGTTTGGTGCAATCTGTCCATGGTAACAATTTGCTGCAAAAGAGAGCTTCAATGGTAGTAAATGCTATTGTTAGACTTTGATCCTTATTGCCTGTATATTTGACCTGCCTTGGATCATTTCTCTCTAAGCAACTAGTACTCTTGAATAATCTACCTACCATTATTAAATTCCAGTTTGCTCCCACAAAGTTCCACTAAAAGTTCCACTCGTAGTTCAAAAACCAAAATTACGAATGTGAACATCCTTGAGTGTTGAGATTTCCCTGGTACATTTATAAGATTGTAATCTTGGAAAGTCTATATTTGCTTCATCTCTTGCCAGAGATTACTATTGCCTTTTTACTGCTTAAACATACATATTAGTTTTATCTTGTCTTGTGCATTTTGTATTACATAAGTGTTGAATGCTACATTGTCTAGTTCTCATTTTTAGAGTGTAGAGGATATCTTCTATTCACTTTCTGAAATGTGGTGTCTCTCTAGGGTTAGAGAGTGTTCTACCATCTCAAAATGTGAGAGTGATAGAGGACTGACATCCAAAGCACAGGGTTATGTAGCTGACAAGGTGTTGTACCTATTTGGCTTGAAGAGGAAGTCCATAATAGTGGATTGCGGAAATCCTAAGGTGGTAGATGGTGGATGTAGCCTAGAAGGTGAACGACCTAAATCACTTTCCCACTCTATGTTTTTTAGTTGCCTGACTCTTTACTTATAGCTCTTCATTCTATGTCATCATTGATATTTCTACTAAATCTTCTATAGACAGTTTCATACAATCATTCATAGCTCATATCTAAGTGCCTCTGCACACTCTGCATATCATATGCATCTACTCACATGTGTATTGACCACTGCATAGCTTGAACGTTACACACTTACACTAAACTTTTAATAGACAATTCCAAAGAACTTTCTTAGTATATTGCATATAGTTAATTATCTATTCATCAATGTGCTTTACGTTGCTCTATTTGAAAGTTCCATTCAACTTTATAACTATAGCTCCACAGGACTTAGCAGTGATTTTATATATGTTTGTTTATTGCATTAGCCTAGCACTATTTACATAAAGTATTTTGGTTACCCTATTCAGCCCCCTCTAGGGTCTTACATTATATACATTATAATATCTATTTCTTCCGCACTTCAAGATGACTGAGAAGCAATTAGAGATGGGAATAATTCTTAGTGATAAACAGGATCAAACAATCAAAAAGAAACCGTCATTGGTAGTTACGTAGGGTCTTACGTTATATACATTATAATATTTATTTCTTCCGCATTCAAGATGACTGAGAACCAATTAGAGATGGGAATAATTCTTAGTGATAAACAGGATCAAACAATTAAAAAGAAACCTTCATTGGTAGTTACTTGTACAATAACACAACTTGAAGTGTAGAATAGAATATCCGCAAAAATGAATTTCAGGATCAATTCTTAACATAGGACTGAGCAAGGATCTCTAGCTCATTATCTTGAATATAATGTAAGGAAAGAATAGAGTTTGATGTTGATAGACTACAAATTTATGGAAATGAAATGATGATAGGTTAATGCCTTATTTTGTAATTGATTGTCATTCTAGTATGACATAGCCATTGACTTAGCTCTTGGATTTCTTGCAGCTAATCAAAATTAAATTAGATGAATTTACGACAGAAATTGCTTGATGTTATATTGCAAAACTATCTCCTCAGTTTATAGGCGAACTTCTATTTTAGAAAGAAACCACAAATGTTTATCACCATCAAGTTCAAGATACTGGCTAACAAAGAGATTCGCATTGTTAGAATATAAAAGTATAACCAGTATTGAAAAAACACGTTATATAACCCACTATAACGTGTTTTGTAACTTAACGGTGCCCTCTTGCTAGGTAACACGACCATTAAACAATGAAATTGTTTAGCATAAAAAACATATTATATTGCGTTAAATGTGCATTACATTATGTAACCTGTTAACATGGGTTTTCTTAGGTTAAATTACATCTCTGATTTCAGACGCGTGATTCGAGTGAATGCATCTCTACCATCCAAATCATTTAAACACCTACCCTTTTTAGTTCAATCTCCTATTCTCTTCCTACGAATCTACAATCTCTTCACCTCCTCCAACCCAAACCTAGCTCCTCACCTTCTCCATCCTCTCCCCCTCCCGCCAATGACGAAGCTCCACCTTGCCCCATCTCCTTTTGTTCCCCTCAACCTACATCTCCTCACCTCAACACGAGAAGCCCTAGCTCCTCCATCTCCTCCACATCACTAGTTCCTCCCTCATTGACTCATCCCCAACTCCTTTCGATATCTCCAAACTCCTATCCCTCTCGACAGCGATGAACCGTGCTCCTTCTTCTACAACTCCTTTAGTTCTGCTCCTCTAAAAACTCCTTCGACTATCGACAGCTTCTGCTAACACCAGTGAGGTCAAAGTTTTATTTTTCAGTTATGGATTGGGCATTTCAGTTTTATATCCTTTAAATATATGGTTGTTCTGAAATTACCTTCCAAATTCCAATCTTTTATATTGCCAATTTACCCTAAAAATCATATCAAACTTGTTGCTCTATTATTTTATCATTCAACTTATTTTTTTAAGATCTGTCACAGAATTAGAGTACAGAGATTAATTAATGGATTAATTATGTTTGTGAGATAATTACTTTCAGTTATTATTTACTTTTGATTAGGCTTTAGTTTTCGGTTTTCATTTAATAATTGATTTTGTGAAATTAAGTTTGCACTTTGCAATCACTGCACATAAAAATTTTCTTACTGTTATTACTTAATAATGTCTGGTTTGGTTGATGTAGTGCTTGATTAGGAATTAGAATATTTTGTGAAGTTAAGAACTCAATGTGCCTAAGAATTTGAAGTTAGTCAAGTTTGATATGATTAGTGATCGATAGGGTTTGTTTGGGTTTTTTTTATAAATTGGTAATTTAATTTGTATGTTTGTTTTTTAATATATGCAGAAGTAAAGAATATTGAACAGTGTCTACGAGTTTAGATCTCATGAGAGAGAATGTTATTATGAAAGCAAGGGAACTGCCACAACATCTCTGTTGCAAGTATTGCAATCACCGTATCACGACGGCTGTAACACAGTTTAAGCATCACTTAGCTAGTATCAATAAAGGGGTGAAGAAATGTGAAAAGTTCCAAAACGACGAAGAAGTATTTTGAGGATGTTCTAAAAGGAGCGAAAATTGTAAAAGAGAAGAAGGATGCATTGATTGAATTAATTGGAATGGATGACAACTCAATTCAACAAAAAATTGATAGCTTTGAGGTATAAAGCGAACGTGGTACCAATAGCTAAGTCCAACAAAGTCCAACAGCCTAGAACATTTGGATTATTGGACCAATTTGTTAATACTGAGGCCGTCAAACAATGATAGAGGGCAGAGTCAAAAAAGAAGAAAGGAAGGCGGTGGTAAACAAGATCAATCGATATATCTTTGGTAACAGGCTGTTCAACTTTTTGAACAACCTATATACCAACCCCGAGTTAAAGCTTCCTACTCTTTCTAAAATAAGGACGCGAATGCTTAAAAAGAAGTGGAAAACATCGATTCTATATAGGCAAAATATAAGAAGGCTTAGGAAAAGTATGGCTGCACTCTTATGTCCAATAGATAGTCAGATAGAAAGAGTAGAAGTTTGATTAACTTTCTCATGAACTCACAGAAGGGGACTTTCTTCTACAAGTTTATTTATGCGTTGGCATATATTAAGAACAGGGAATATCTTTTTGAATGTCTTGCTCCGATGGTGGAGGAGATTGAGGAGAAAAAATGTTCTCCAATTCATCACCAATAATCATGCCTCTTATGTGCTTGTCAGAAAGAAGCTAATGGATAAGATGAAGTCACTTTATTGGTCATCGTGTGCAGAACATTGCATTGACCTAATGTTGAAGGACACTAAGAAAATAAAGATGCACTAGGACACTCTTGAAGATGCAAAAGGAGTAATTCAATTCATCTACAACTATTATTGGGTCTTGAGATTAATGAGAAAGCACACGGGTGGGAGGAGTTATTGAGGCCTACTATTACTCGCTTTGGCACATCCTCCTTGACACTACAGATGTTGCATTCGTTAAAAGAACCTTTGAGGGTTATGTTGTCTTCTGAGGAGTTCCAAAGGAGCACTTGGACGAAGATGCCAAATGGAGTGAAGGCAAAGGAGAATGTTCATTACACTAGAGAATTTGGGGACAGGTTTTTTTGCTTCACTACCATAGAAGTGGGTTCGGATGTGGCCCTCTATATCATACTTGTATGAGATGATGGACAATGCAAAGGAGAAGATTGCGGTTTGCAGTTTATATTCTTCATAGGAGAGATTTGGTGATGACACTCCAAATCTAAAGCGATTTGCAGTTTATATTCTCTCCCTCACTACTAGTGCATCGATGCGAACGCAATTAGAGCATTTTTGAGCAAGTATGGAAAATATCAATTCTAAAATTCAACTTATAAGTTTAATCTCAAGAGCTTATAAGTTGTAGTTCTTTGATGATTGTCCACTCAAAAAAGAGATGTCATTTGGAGCAAGAGCATCTTAGTTTCCACTCAAAAAAGAGATGTCATTTGGAGCAAGAGCATCTTAGTTCTCTTGTTTATGTCATGTACAATATTAAGCTAAAAGAGAGAAATCTGCGAAGGAAAGGTGCGGAAAATAGATATGATTTTGTTGGATGAGGTATCTCTCAATGATCAGTGGATAGTTGAGGAGCCTTGTCTTCCGAACGATCCGAGTTAGCCAGATGGTGATGAAGATAGGGAGCATCTCAATATTGCGGCAATTAACAACCTCGCTACTGCAAAAGAAGACGAGGAAGATGCTCCAATGACAAAGAAAGAAAGGATTGATGGCTCTTGTAAGCTTCCTCGAAACTTTTAACGTTATGTCTATTTGCATGAATACTCGAGTTTTTAATTGAAATTATTTCTACAGCATCCACACAAAAAAGAAAAAGAGATCGCCACTAAAGATGAAGTGGATCCTAAAGATGCAAATTACTCTCTAGATGAGGATGACTTGGTTATTTATTGTGAAATGGATCTACATGATGGACTTATTTCGTAGGATTTATTAATGCTCGAGAGTTGGAAGTGTTTGGTTTTGTTTAGACTTGTTTTTATTGCTTTAAACTTCATGAGATTGACGTATTTGATCATTTGATTATGCTTTTTTGAATGGTTGTTAGTCATATATGACTAACTTTTGTATAGAAATTGTGATACTGTATTTCTATATTTGAAAATTATGATGTTATGATTGAAAAGTTCAAGTTTGATTATTTTAAGTATTAAAGTTATTTTGAATTATTAGTATTTATAAGACATCTACATAATTAATAAACAACATAACATATGTTATGCTTTTCATTTTTTATTATATTTTTTCCCTTAACCTTTAACAAAAGGTCAAGCATTACACAACCCATTTTCGTTACTCTCAACAGTGATTATAACCCTCAACACTCACCACAACTTCGCAGTTTTGTGCAATGGACCTTTGACATGGTATCAAAGAAACTCAGGTTCAAATATTACCAACGGCCACAAATTACAATTGGATTTTTAAAAATTAATGATCCATGAGTCTAGGTTTTGGCCCATGAAAGGGCACTCAACTGCAGGGCGTTTTAGAATATAAAATTACATCCCTCAACACTCTCACCATAGCTTCAAAGTTTTGGTGTAGTGGCAGAGACTTTTGACACAAATAAGTATGTAGAATTTGATGGAAGTGAGGACGCACGAGTCAAGGGAGGCATGAGATGAAGGATATATTAACATATAGGTGTACAAAGCGAGAGTGCAGGTGAAATTTTGATAGAGAAATGTTTGAAACACATCATGAGCATGCACAACGAAGTGACAAGAAAGCTGCAACCATAGGGGTCTCAATGGCACCAACTATAAAGCATGATCCAGAGGCAAATCACAAATTGTTCCATTCGTGTAATCTAATGTTGATTTATACCATTCTTTTATATAACCTTCTGAATACGGCTTACGTCCAAAGCCGCATAATTCTCCCACGATCAAAAGCTTCTTTTGCAGCTACATTTGTAACTTATTTATTAGATTCGTTGAAAAAAACTGCTTCGGTTGACCCAAAACGTCCTAATTGCATGCAACTGCTGGAACGAACCAACCGACCTCTAGGCATCACAACCACATTTCGACCAAAACATCGCAATGAAAACCAAACCGATGACATAAGAAAAACATACTCATTGTCATCGCGTAATTTGATCAAATTAAATAGGGAGAGCAAAACCTACCGAGCCCAAGACAAGGAATGCACTTGCAAACAGTCTCCCTCCCCTTCTTACTATAATAGCTCACCCATCCCGTCCCCTGGCAGCTCCGGCACTTGCCCGTCCACTCATAGACCACCTCCCTACAATCCTAAACCAACAAAAAAAAAACTAAAACTAAAACTAAAACCAAAACAAAAAACCCATTTGAATAGGACCAAAAAAAATAAAGCAAACCTCGACTTGCGGATCGCAGCGCAGCCGCTTGTCGATCTCATCGGCGGTGACCGGAGACGAGTCGGGATAAGTCATGGGAAGAGGGAGGGCCTCAGAATCGTCGACCAAGTAGCTCTCCCTGTCTCGAGACCACCACCACCACTTCTTGTTCTTCTTCTTCTTCTTCTTGTCGCCGCTGTCGGCCTCTTTGGCTTTGGGAGTGGAGATTGGGCGGGAGGAGGGGGAGTTCGCCGGGGTCCGGAACCAGTCGGAGGAGGGGGAAGCGGAGGAGGAGGAGGAGGAAGTGGCGGCGGCGGGTCGGAGGCGGAGGAGGAGGGGAGAGGGTTTGGAGGAGGAGGGGTAGGATTTGGGGAAGGAGATGGGATTGAGGCCGGAATTGGGGAGGACGGACATGATTAGGGTTTGGGGTCAGAGGTCATTGCTCCTCCTCCCCCTACCCCTCCTCTTATTAGGGTTTTTGGGTTTGAGAGCAAATATGTTTTGTCCATTCAAATTACACGTGCTAATGCGCATGCAATCTACATTGAAATCCCTTTCTCTAAATTTTTTTGAAAAAGATAATTTTAGTGTGTTTGGATTTCAATGGGGTTATTAAGGGTGTGTTTGGATTTCAATGGGGTTAAGGGAAGTTAAGGGCTTGTTTGGATTTGTAAGGGGTGAAGGGAAGTTAAGGGAAACTAGGTGAGATAATGAAAGGGAAGGGAATGTAGTTCTCTTCCCCTTGGTTACACCCCAATTTGGGGGTAACAAATTTTATACTATTAGGGGGTGAACCAAGGGGAACTAGGGTGAATAATTTTACCTCCCAAATGTTCCCAAACAAGGTGAATGAAGGTGAATGGTTCCCCTAACTTCCCTTCACCCTCATTCCCCTCAATTTTTGTGAAAAATATAATTTTAATATATTAAAGTTTAAGATTAACGGTTTGCAAGTTGAGGGGTAATAGCTGTTATATTGTTTTTTTTTTCTTTTTTGGGAAAATTGCTTTAAGGCCCCAAATTTATATTTTCAATATGCTCTAGCCCCCCCAACTTTCAAACATATGCTGCAGCCCCACCTTTTTAAAAAAATTGTTAAAAGCCCCTCTCCCCAAGTTCCTATGCAAACTTTATACATAATTCCTATTTTACCCTCCCCTACACACCCCTCCTCCTCCTCCGTTCCCCCTCTGCCCCCGCCCCGCCTCCCTCCCCTCCCCCTACACCTCCCCCCCCCCCC
>BQKN01065177.1:100391-124284 GCA_022839385.1 Asparagus kiusianus
TCAATCGTTCTGCGGCAATAGGTTTTATCTCCCTATCCCGGATACATAAAATAACGATACTATTGTAATACTATTACTCAATCGTTCTACGGTAAATAGGTTTTATCTCCCTATTTCCGGATACATGAATTAACTATACTCTTTCATATGTATTCATCAGCTCAACGTGCGACAAAAAGTATGTTAACACAACATAATCTAAGTGTACGTGCACATATCTCGGTGTGCGTGTCCATATCTGGTGTTCATCATTATCCCAGATGTTAAACAACTCTTAAGCATTGTATATAACAGTACAAGATCGAGAAACTCTCTCAAAAATAACAAACAACAGTAAAACTCAAGAAACCTTTACGTAATATATCAATTTATTTCAAATCAGCACATCTGCAGTTTTCTGCAGAACATATCATTAGTAAATTGAGAATATCTTTCTCTGGACAAACTCTTTTTTAGAATAGTTTTTCGTTTTGGAAACTAGACTCACATAGATATCATTTGACACTGATTTGGCTCAGTTTGGAGTTCATATGATATTTCTAATTTCCAGTCAAACATTTTATTTGTGCAGCAGATTTTCTGCAGAACCTATCATCAGTAAATTGAGCATATCTTTCTCTAGGAAAACTATCTTTAGGTATGGTTTTCTGTTTTGAAAACTAGATTGACATATCTTTCAATTGGAATTAGTTTGGTTCAAATTGGATATCATTTGTTATTTCAAATGTCTAGATCAATAGTATATATGTGCAGCAGATTTTCAGCAGAACATAACAAGCATGATTATTTGCACAAGAAATCATATGTAAACCTTCAATCATGCACGAAACTTTAAAACGAAGAATAAGACATCTAAATTCAGATAAAAAAATATTTTAAATTATTTTCAGATCTTAAAACACTTCTGTAAATTCATGCTTAATCTCTTTAATATGAAAAGACCTAGTCTTTATACATATATACAAAAGATCTAATTTTTATACACAAATAAATTGATTAGGCTCTATAAAAGTCACTAAAAACTCTTTAAAAATATTTTAAAAACTGGGAGGGGGATTAGTAGAGATGATACTCGCCTGGGGTTGTAGGAAAACTTGTTAGAAGCAACATCGAATGAGATCTCCACTCCAAAAGCCAAAAATCCACAAAACACAACTTGAAAGCCTCAAATCTTCTCCAAGAATTCAAAATAGGGTTTATGGGGGTTTGGTGGCTGTTAGGGTTCTTAGATATGATAAAAAAAAGGAATTTTCGTGAAAAATACAGGTATTTATAGAGGCAAACCCGAAACAAACCTGTTAGACCCGAACCAGGAAACCTAGTCTGACTAGAAAAATACCCCTTCGGTATTTTAGCTGTAACTTTCTCATCTAAACTCGGAATGAGGTGATCTAAGACTTGTTAGAAAGCTGTTGAAGAGACCTACAACTTTGTTCTTTTACACTTTTCCAAATTCTAACTATATCAGTGTGAAAAACATAAAAACTCATAACTAGTCATTATTCCCAGATTTTCACTCTTGGTCTTTGTGCATGTTTTGTGCATTTGCACTCATATTTTCACAAATATATATTGAATTGATCTCAAATCAATTCTTATCATATCCAAACATCAAAATATATTATTTTTTACCATATAACATATTTATCATTATTTATCATAAAATATTCAAATTTACGGGGTTTTACAGTCTCTAATTGTGCTACTGCGCAAGAAATTTGAAAGACACTAGAAGTCACTCATGAGGAAACTTCGCAAGTAAAGGAAGCAAAGCTTACAATGCTAGCGAGAAAATAAGAAATTTCAAGATGAAGGACTCCAAGAGCATACAAGAGATGTTTACACAATGTACTACTATCATGAATAAACTAAAAGCTTTAGGGAAGGAGTATGACAACAAGGAGCTACGCAGAAAGATACTCGATTCTCTATCTCGAGATTGGAAACTAAAGGCAACGACAATTGAAGAACTTTAGATTTTTTTCTAAACTTTCACTTGATGATCTTGTAGGCAATCTCATCATGTATGAAGCCCAACTGAAAAGAGAGAAGATGCCTCGGAAGAGGATTCGAAGAAGAAGTCATTAGCCTTACGAGCAAAGAAGGAGAAAGCCCGATCAAAGAAATGGAGTCAGACTCAAGTTTAGAAGATGAAGATCATCAATCTACGCTTATTGTAAAAGGGCTCAAGTCTTTTCTGAAGTCAAAGAAAGACCAAAAATATCTTTAGAAAATATAGAATCAATTTACTAAATAGGTAAATAATAAATTCTCAAGTATTCTGAAACTGACACTATTTGTTATCGTTGTAAGAAACTAGGTCACTACGAGAATCGATGTAATTTGAATAGAAAGGAAATGAGAAGGAGGGTAAGAGTCTTAAAGTTACAACCTGAGATTTGATAGATGAGGATAAGTCTGAAGATGAAACAAGTGAAGTTGACAAACAAGTGAGTAAGTGTCTTATGGGAAGAGGTGCATTGTTTCTATATATAGACCAGAGTAACTCAAGTGGTTCTAATGATGAGTGTTTAGATGAAGAGGTATATCATTCTTATGATGAACTTTACTCTATGTATAAAGAACTATTAATTCCTTTGGAAAATATAGTTAAAAATATGAGGAAACTAAAAAGATGAATACAAGCTTCAAGAAAGAAAATAAACTTTTGTCAAAGAAAGTTAATTTTTCCTCTTCAAATTTGAATTTAGTGGATTCAATCTCTCTTGAGTGTGTACAATATTCTGAATTACAAAATCAAATTCTTGTTATCGGAGTGGATACGGTTCGGATATGACACGTACCATATCCATTTCCGCTTTTTATAAACGGATACTGATACAAATACGGATTATCTACTGTAAGAAAAAATATTAACCATATCCACACTCATCGGAAACGGATACGGTTCGGATATTAGAGAATCGGATCAGATACGATCACGAATATAAAATGGATATTGACAAAGCTTGTCGATGACACTTATAATCACAAATTGGCAAAGCAAATCTAACACATCAAGACGAAATTTAAGTAGAATATGACACTTATAATCACAAATTGACAAAGCAAATGTGTGTAAAACCAAGTTCTCTAGGCCCTGGATCAAACACACACACACACAGAATCACCTAAGTTTACGCTCAAAACACATTTTCAGCCAAGCTCTCAGTTTACATGTCAGTATACTAAACATGATCAATTTTCACCAATTTGTTGTCTCCTGAACTTTAGTAAAGAGAAGTTGGTAATCATTCAGTTCATCATTCACATTGCTTAAATAAATAAAAAATTCTTTAATGGTAGTGTCTACAGCAGAACCGTTGGTTAACATTAACTTGTAGGTAATCAGCCTGATAAAATACCAAATCTTTCTAGTTTCTACTTACCTTGAAGCTTGTCGATGACACAAAAGAACTGATTTTAAACGCGGGTGGGGGCGAACTAGACGAGGCGGGCGAACTGGCCGAGATGACGCGACGACGCGGGATTTGACGAGGCGATGTGTATCTTACGCGACAACGCGTGATATGACGCGTGATCTAATGACGTCGGCGAACTAGTCGCGATGACGCGAATGGAAGGTCGGGAGACTCAGGACCGTCGGTTGTAGAAATTTAGTGGGAGGCTGGAGTCCAGTGGAGGTTAGGGTTTTGTAACTTTGTTACTTTTGTAGTTGGGTTTTGGGTTAGCGGTTACGGGTTTGGAACTTTGATACGACCCGAATCCTTGTGGTTATTAAATTGCGAATATCCGTATCCGCAACCTTCATATCCGTATCCGATTCCGTATACGAAAAAATTCAAAACCGGATCCATACCGAAACCGTATCCGCCCGGTTTTAAAAACAACTTACCATATCCGCATCCGTTCGGATACCGATGCGGTTGCGGTTCGGATAAATCGGAACCATTTGGCACCCTTACTTGGGTGAAACAGTGACGCATCTAAAGTCCTACTTAGCCGAAGCAAAACCCCCTCATCATCATCTACAGGACTGAGTCAGGACGGAACAACCGAGAGAGAGAGAGATCGAGAGCGATGAGAAGCTCCTCTCCTCCATCTTCATCATCCTCCACCCTCCCCCTCTCCGCAGCAGCGCCGTCAATGGATCCCTCAAACACCAGCAACCCTCTCTCCTCCTTCTCCTCCTTCTTCAGCCGCCACCTCTCCCGCGTCGCCGCCGACCTCTCCTCCAACCTCTCCGCCGCCTCACGCCTCCTCCCCCTGCGCCCTCCCCCCTTCGCCTCCGCCTCCCTGCGTGCCCCAACCCCCAACTCCGGTGGGTCCCGCGCCTTCGACCTTGCCCTGGCCCCCGACCACGTGGCGGGGACCATGGCGGGGACCTCGGTGTACACCGTCAGCAACTCCGCCAACGAGTTTGTTTTGGTTTCTGACCCCAACGACGCCATGAAGTCCCTTGGTCTGCTTTGCTTTCGGCAGGAGGACGCCCAGGCTCTGCTCGCTCAGGTCTGGGGACAATCCTCTCTGTTTTAGGGTTTAGGTGGATCCCGCTTGAACGTCGAAAATCTTCTAAAGCTTGTCTCATCGTGGAAAGCTGGGGGAATTTTGGATTATTTTCTTCTTCTTTTTCTGAAAGGGTTCTGTTTTGTGCATTTAGGATTGGGGATTTAGGGTTTGGGGCCTTGGGTTTTGGATTTCAGGTTTCGATTCTTTGAATTGTAGGGGAAGTGAATGGATATTTTTGATGGTTTTTTTTTTTTCGTTTATGCGCTGAGAATTTGGGTTGCAGGTTCGGCTGAGGAAGCCGGCGCTTGGGAAGGGGGCCAGAGTTGTGCCCATTACTCTTGATCAGGTTTTCTCCCCACCTCCTAATTACTCTTGGATTGACTGTGGAAATTGGATATTGGTTCTTATCTGTTCTCTTAACGAAATTATGGGAATGATTACATGTAACCAGCTAATTGGGGCTTAATAAAGGTTTGAGGAGTTTGAAATTGCTAATTTCATTTATCATCAAGCATTGTGCTGGAAGATGCCAATGTATGATCGAGTGGGTTGAAGACCATGGATCATTTAGATCTAGCTATGTGTTGTGTTGGCCGTTGTCTATCTAGTGCAATCCTACTTTATCCTGGCTTGTGATATCTAGTGAAAGGATAAACTTTAGATCACAGGTAGACTCAACCCCGCACAAAAAGAGGCAATTTTACTTTCCCCTTCTTCTAACAAGATGGAAGATATCTTATTCTTAACATGCGGAGATAACTAAACGTTATAATATGATTGCCGACTCTTAAGTGCTATTTGTTTGAAGAAATATTGATTGTGGTGTGTCCGTGCACAGCGAGGGATCTTTGTTATGGGTATTGCATTCTACTCTGGAAACTAAGTGTTCCTTCCTTTTGCTTCGTGCAAAAGATCATAAATTTAGAATTGGTTTTGAATGCAATAGAAACTGAGTGAACTCCATGCTTCCATAGGTAGAATGAAGAACTATGCTTTCCTTAGTATGAGATAATTTAACACACACACACACACACGTAGAGGTTAATGGACACAAACACAGGCACACACACATCTATAGAGAGAGATCAATGGATATTGTATGTCATAGAGAGAACAATTTATGACCGTCAATTTCAACCAAGTGTGCCTATGAGGGACCCCCCCCCCCCCCCCCCCCACTATTCGCTTGGTTGAGATTGAGCTGCATAACTGCATACGAGGGAATCCCCTCATATGTCAAAGGAGGCCCAGTATTCACACACGTGCACACACACACTCTTAAGTCAATAATATTTTCAAATTTACCCTAAAAATCTAGATATTTGTAAATTTACCCCCAAATCTCCCACATTGGTTTTTTCTACCACTCAATTTTCAATATCACTAATGTACCCGTGATTAAGTTAATTAATTTAATTTTATGAATTTATAAAATTAGATAGAGAGGAGTTTTTTTTTTTTGGGGGGGGGGGGGGTAACTTGGCAACTTAGCGAGTATCTCTTTGCTATCTGTCTAATTATAAATTAATTAAATAAATGATTAGTCAGGGATATATTTGTGAAATTTGAAAATTGAGGGGTAGAGAAAAGTAATTTGAGAGATTTGGGAAGGAATTCAGTAAATATCTAGCTTTTTTGAGGGTAAAATTGCAAATATGTTGGGTTTATGTTTATATAAGCAGATAAACCGTTAACAGTGTACCAAGTTAGAAGATTGAAGGGAGAAGAAGTAGAGCTTTTCTATCAAGAGAAATTATAGCTTTCACTTCTGTAGGACTTCACTATCAAGAATCCTTTCATTCCTTTTTGTTTATGGGTTTGAACATATTTTCCCCTCTTTCATGACAGCATCCTATGTGCGTTCTGAACCGAGTTTGAAATTTTATTATTGCCTTGTTTTTTTGCTTATGGTATTGTTATTTTCTTTTGTTTGTTAATAATTTGAATTGTTGTCTTGTAGGTTTATATGTTGAAGGTTGAGGGAATTGCATTTCGGTTTTTGCCTGATCCTATTCAAATAAAGAATGCATTACAGGTTTCGTCCTTGACGCCTATGATGTATTGTTTGTATATCCTTCTCTGTTTACATTAACAGATTGCTTGAATTCATACTTTTTCTTTTATGCTGGAGCTAGCAGCTTTTCTGATTAGTGACAGTTCAATTGTTTTATCATATACCTTCATGTGTATGGAAATATATTGCAGCTAGAGGTTATTTTATAAAAGAAGAAGATCAATTAACTAACATCCACATATTGTTGCACAGAAACTTGATAGGCTTCATCCTTCTCTAATAATTACAACTGCAAGTCTGCAACAAGCTTTGAAGTGTGACTTATGTTTTTGTATATATAGAGTCAGTTTTCGGACCAGCTGCAAAAAAATAAGCGACATGTTTCACAACTACACTCCCAGTGCAACCCAGAAAACAAAAGTCAAGAAGTAGATATCTTGCCTACACTTATGGACAATCGTATTTCACTGTATAACTTGGCTTTTTAATTTACTTTCTATGAAATTGGAGGACACAGGTAATGATATCAAAGGATACATGCACTTGTTGAGTGCTTCATTAGTGCTTGATTAGTTGGCGATCGCTGTCTTGTGTGGTATAGATGCATTTCAATTATCAAGATAAGATACCATATGACAAGCATATCCCATTGTTAAGTAAACAAAATTCATTCTTCCACCATGTTATCTTTTAATTTACTGCTTTAACTAGAGGTTATATAGCCACTTGTGAGAGTTGAAATTCTTCACTTGATATAATGCCTTTATTATTTTTATTGTTTATTACAAAGTATTTAGATTCTTTTTTGTCAGCTAGCTGACAGCCAATTTTTTTCTCAGTTAAAAGCCGCAGATAATTCACAAGGCTTTGATGGAGTTCCAGTTTTCCAGGTAATTTGATTATGCTACGTTAAGATGTAAACAGTTTCCTGTGTTTTCTCGATAAATGCAAACAATCTTGGACTGGCACCTAGCTTATGTGAAAAAGATAGCTGGCAAGCATTACAAGTGAAAAACTTCAAATTTCAGTTATCTTCCAAATAGATCCTATTCATTAAACTGCGGAAACTAACATAAACTTTGGGTGGTTTTCCACAAAACTACTATTAAATTTTTTATTTGAGAAAACTACCTTGAACTTTCAACTGCATAAAAATACCATGAACTATTTGAAATTGTTGCCAACGACACTAACAGCTCGAATAAAAAGTCTCAACTACCATTGAAAATAGGAGAAAGGGAGAGGGAGTAATTAAAAAGGAGGGGCATAATTGTCCAAAATATGTCACGTGCTCAGACAACTTACTGTAGATGTTGCCTGTCATGATAGCTTAGTAAAAATTTTGTGATAGTTTTCTCTAAATACGAAGTTTATGATAGTTTTGTGGAAAAAACCACAAAAAACTTTGTGAAATTTACCCTTAAACTAGTGCCAGTTCCTTGTATCATATTTTTACTGCAGAAACAATAATCTTAACCGAGTGTTACTTACTGCTAAGGTGTGAAGTTTAATGCATCTTTTATTAACTAGTGCCAGTGAAGGATTTACGTAGCTTACAAGATTTACTTAGTTAACCCATAGCAAAGTTGGCTAAAATTTACAGCTAATGTTATTGCTTATGAACCTTAATGCAGTGTCACTAGATAACATTGTGAAACAATTTTATAAAATTTTAATTATCCTTTTCTGATGTTTAATGCAGTCAGATCTTTTAGTCATTAAGAAGAAGAACAAGCGTTACTGCCCTATATATTTTCAGAAGGTACTTCTGCTATCACAAGAATTCTGAAGGATTAGTAATTTGTAACCTCTAATTCACAAAAGTTATTTTCACAGGAAGATATAGAAAGAGAACTTTCAAAGGTTTCTAGGTCGTCCAGAGCAGTAGGATCTTCTCATATTATGGTACCTTTCGCATATTTGTCACAGAACTTCCTAATAAAAATTATTTACTTCCTGGCTGAGTTCATTATTTGACAGGTGGGTAGTTTAGAAGATGTGCTGAAGAAAATGGAGGTGAGGCACAATTAGCAAGTTATTATAAGTTCGACATCAGATTCATGATCAAATAGTTAACTCGAGCTCGACATATTTGCAGATGAACAAGAAGAATTCTGGGTGGGAGGATTTGATCTTTATTCCTCCTGGTAGAAGTTACACCCAACACATTAATGAAGTGGCAGCTTGATACTAATAAGGTTACTCGAAGAGCTTCTATGACTTAGCAGGTCAGCGTCGGTAACATCTTGTAATATTAAATTTGATATTTGTCTTTTAAATTTGAACTTTAACCGGCAGAAACAAGTGTCTCTATGGGATGAAGGAGCAAGGCTGTTACGGGTCATTTTTGGTGAATTGGTCAAAGTAGGTAGAAGAGATAGCGAGGAGATTTACTCACAGAGAAAAGTGTGGGAAGGGAAAAGACTGAGAAAGGAAGAAATGCCACCAGAGATTTAGAGGGAGTGGAACTTGCTGAAAATTATGATACTTTTTGTTTTTTTCTAATATATAACAAACCATTTTTGAACCTCTCTTTCTTTCTTATGTTTCCCTTCCAATTACCATATGCAATATTATTTTTTCATGTTTTTTTATTGTCTCTTTGTATGTATGAAAGTGCAATTTGGGAGTTTCTTTTTGCCCTCGTCCTTTTGCTTTCTGCTCATTTACCTCTCGGAGGTTTTCGACATTCTAGTGGGAAGAAGAAGAACAAGAAGAAAGGCAATCAAATTTGAGAACATAAATCCTTTGATTTGATCCGACTCCAACTTCAAAGAAATTCATTGATAACATGCTGATCGATGGGGAGATGAAGGTAAAAATTACATTCTCGCTGCAATTTGGTAAGTTAATCTCTAATGACAAGCTGCAATGAGATCCTGAAATGTTGTTGGAAAGTTGGAGGAAACTCTTCTGCAACCTTTTGTGCGATAGACGCAGATAAAATTTGTACCGAGTACAAAGTTGCATCCCAAATTCTCCTATCCTTTGACAAATTTGTAGTCACGGTTGAGCCTGTTTCTTTTTAATTTTTTGGTTCTCTTTGGTAAAGACGTTTGTTTTGCTTCATGCTAATCTTGTAAGCCCTCAAGCAGCTGGGAGTAGAAGGGTTGAAGTATATATCTGATGCCATACCAATTTTTCGAGATTGATCAAGAATCTCTTGGTTATCACCTTCTTGTTTGTGGTTAAATTTCCCATCGATGTACATCTCCATCTAGCTCATGCTTACAGGACTTGGTTAAGCTCTTCTTTAGTAAAGACTTGACCACGTTTTCCTTGAAAATATATTGGTTCTGAGATCAGATGTCTCCTTTATTCCATCTCTCTTCCCAATTCCAAAATATGAAGAACAACTCACTCACTTAGGAAGTTGACCAAGAACACTAGCGAAGAGATCAAAAGAATCTTCTTGCCGCTTAAAATTTGAGATATTTCTGTTATCAATTGAAGTAAGGGCTAGTTGCTTATATAAGTTGCTTGCAACTTATATAAGTCCCTGAAAGTAGTCAATGTGTTTGGCAAAACAACTGTACTTAAAGATCATTGTCGAAAGATAAATGCGTACATGGTATATAAATTAGGAAACGCAGAAACTGCTATAAAAGCATCTTGAGGTTTCTTCTAAAAGCATAAACAATTTTAATAAGCATGTTAGAAATAATTGCTAAACACCATTATTTATTGCTTAAAAAAAAGCAGAAGCACCCCGAACAAGTACAAAGACAACACTAAATTGGGCCGAAGAAGCACGGGCCAATATGTACGTGTATGATGATGACATATTGCTCAGGGAGTTCGGAGGATTGAAGATCCTAGTTTTCATGTCTATGGTTGCAAAACAAAGAGAGGTATCAACACATGAGCAATGGTATCTCGCGTGAGCTATAGAGTGCCTGATGGAGGAGGGTCAGAGGCTTCATAGTTTTTAGGTGTTGTATGTTGGCATGGCAATCTTGTGTAGAAGCGGTTAAAGATTCTCTCTGCTGTTCAGGTCCACGGCGCTGCAAGAACGATAGGTCTCGCGGTAGATGCTCTCTTGATACGAGGTCTCGCGGTAGATGCTCTCTTGATACGACATCGATCCAACTCAATGCAAACCAAGCTCGAAAAATGAGAAAACGGTTAAAGATGTATACGTAGCTAGATAGATTTTCGCAAGAGGGCATACCACAACACTGCCAAGAGAACAGCTATGGCAATACAGTATGACAACATCAGCTTACTAAAATAAAGGAAAGAACAGATAAATCGATCAAGTTTGCCCCTCGCCTCTGAAAACATGCACATCAAAAATACCATCGACAAGAAACAGAATGAAAAACAAGTCGTATCGCCTTCCTACTCTGTGCAATATGAACTTTGAGGATTTTTTTTTTCTTTCAATGGGATAATACACACTTCAAAGGACATAATGCATGTTCCTTCAAGAATCAACTTATTACACCCGAGAAGGGCTCAATGATGATTCTAAATCATAAATTTGAATGCATTGGTAGGATGTTTTTCCCCCCTTAGGACCTTAATACAAATTCCTCAAACTCTTACAGTTTCTTCAATATAACAAAACTTGAAACAAAAATTTCCTGTGTCAGCTGCACCGATGTTCTATGCACTACCTGAAATAGAATCAAAGTAAGACAAGTCCAAATAAATCAATTAGCAGAATATACACAAATGAAAGTTTGCAACAAATGTCGGAAGAAATAGCAGAAACTATTAAATAACATCTTAGTGTGAAGATTCGATAATAGTACAAGCGGGTGGTGTTCTCATAGTCTCCAAATGAAGAAGGCAATTTTGACACCAACTGTAAGTCTGTAATATTATCCCACACTTCCCACTTGGAGGTAAAATAAACCAGTGAGTTCTGACTTCTGAGACATCTCCTCGATACGAAGTACCATAATCCGTGGTGGCAGGGGTCAGTTTAAAATTTAAAATTTTGCTCTTGTTCCTCCAAATAAAAATTAGATATTAAAGTCTGGAACATATTTCTCCATGTGATGTACATGTACACGTTGGCTGCTGTGTATCTGGGTATGAACATGTGTGGGTGTAGTAGAGTCCATTATTATGTGTGTTGTGTTCCGTCCCTGCACACTAGGGGCTTGGTTGGTACATGGGTAAAACAGATTTGTGTGTGTGTGTGTGTGTGCGGGGCGGGGGGGGGGGTGGGGGGGGGGGTGTAAAGTTTATCCTGCTAAACATTATCCAAGCTTTACTGATGTTTGCCATCCTTTAAAACTTCACCAACGATAGAGTTTAACCCATATGAGGGCAAACTTTTAACCAAGTTAGGGGGTAGGAGAAAAAGGGGCGAGAAGTTGAGGCCCTTGTAAAGTAAAATATTGTAAACAACCACCAAACAATTATAAAATTACAAAAACACCCTTAACAATGTAAAACTTAGTAAAAATCACAAAAATTCTGAAAAATTCAAAACTAAAGGAAAACATCAAAATTTTCAAAACATACAAATAGCACCCTTACAAACCTTTAATTTGCAGAAAACAACCTGAAAGTTATGAAAATTGCAAAAACATACTGAAGTTTTGAAATTTACAAAAAACCTAAAAAATTTCAAAACGTACAAACAGTATATTGAAATTATAGGAGCTCCAAACAGCCTCCTGAAAATTAGAATTTGTAGAAAACACCCTAAAAGTTTTGCAAATTGCAAAAAACACCCTCAAATTTCAAGTTTTAGAAAAAAGCCATATAAATTTCAATTCTACAAACAGTGCACTGAAAATATAGGAATTAGAAACAGATCCCAAAAATTTAGAATTTGCAAAAAACACCCTAAAAGTTTTGAAACTTGCAAAAAACACTCATACTTCAAAATTTACAAAAAACACCTTGGAAAATTCAAAACTACAAACAGTATACTGATAATATAGAATTTCAAACAACCCACTGAAAATTTGAACTTTGCACAGAACACCCCAAAAGTTTCAAAAATTGCAAAATCACCCTCAAAAATAAAAAAATTTACAAAAAAAACCACTGAAAATTTTCAAAGATATAAATAGTAAAATGAAAACTTTATAAATTTGAAATTTGTGAAGAACTCCCTCAAAGTTTAGAAAGTTGCAAAAATACCCTAAAAGTTGAAAAAATTGCAAAAAACACCTTTGAAAAATCAAAAGTTATAAAAAATACTTGTCTGTATGTTCTGATCTTCTCAAGGTGTTTTCTGTAAGTTTTGAATCTTTGAGGAAGTTTTTCACAATTTTGAAACTTCCTGAGTGTTTTTAGCAAATTCCAAAATTTTCAGGGATGTTTGTAATCCAATATTGTCAATGTAATTTTTTTTATAGGCTTGAAATTTTTAGGTTTTTTCTGTAATTTTTGAATTTTTGATGGTGTTTTCTGCAATTTTGAATTGTGCAGGAGGCCTTTTATAATTGTCAGTTTTTGAGAAGGTTGTTTATAATTTTAATAATTTGAGGGGGCTTTTTGTAGTTTATACATTTTGAGTTGGGAGTGGTAGAGATCCTTGTGCGTTAAATGTTAATCCTTATGACATGTTATACCAAATGCAAGAATGTTTCCCCCACTAATTGTTCTAGGATAATAATTACCATGAAGATTAGTCCTGATTGCTTTAACCTCATGCCAAACGAGTCCTAAATACTGAAGTTAGAAACACCTTTTCTCCATGTGATGTACATGTACTGATATGTCATCTATTTTGTATCTCTATGTATGAATGTGTATATATGTGTGTGTGCATTGTCCATTATTATTTGTATTGTAAGGTAACACAATCATGCTCAGGTGCAGACACATGCTTGTCTAAGTGTATGCATGAATGTGTATGACTAACATGTCCATACTTGCAAGAATTTTATTGTGTGGGATGGCACATGCAATCGCTTGTTCAGAAAAAAAAAAACTATTCAGGGTTAAGCTCCTCCCCTCCAAATTATTCCCTAATTCTTCTTCTGAAAGATCTAATAAACTTTTAAACTATGCTCAACTAAAGTACTAATTACTCTGTTTATGTAATAGGTAAAGCTGCAGTTCAAGTACATGGGGAAAAATTGGTTTCGCTCTTCCATCACCTGCTAGTGTTTACAACAAGTTAAAAAAAAGTAGTTTTTAGTCTCCCAGGCTGAACCTCAGTTAAGCATTTTAACCTACTTGAATATCTACAAAGGATATACTAATGGATCCTCTTGCATTACATCATTAATGAGTTTGTATGAACCCCACTCTTTTTTTTTTCTCTTGAGTAACCTAAAAACTGAGTAGGTAAACCCATTTAAAAAATATATATATACATGCAATGCAAGATGCAGAACGGAGCTAGAATGTTCATAGTTTAAAGGGTGAGTCGCTACTTCCAAGAGGGGGTTTATCAGTTGAAATATTGCGAGTACATAAAGGAAATCACAGAAACATAATTAAGATAATGAAAAATCTAACCGTGGCGAGCTTTCTGTTCTATACAATCCCAAAAGAAGTTGATAATTCAAGTTACCGTACCTTTAGTCGACATATTTTGGCTAAAGACTTGTTTAATCTACCAACATGATAGAGAGATGAGGGAGAGCATTCCTAAACTCTTAAGCAAGGTACTAAAGAGAATAAAGTTTACAATTTTCCATATCCTTAACGGCTATGACCTATGTTTCATAGGTATTTGACAGAGACATACTGGCATACGTTATGTATCCGATAGTTGAATATTTTGATGTTTAATGGATACGTGTCGGATAAACCTTTTGACATGTCCCATAATTGCAGCCTATCTTAGATGCATCAAAGACATTATAGACATGTCCAAGATTAGAATTTTTTTGTATGCATTAACAATGGACTCATAAAATTGTAATTATAATAATTCTATATAATTTTTCTGTCATATGTGCATGTCTATGTAGAAATTTAATTATATCCTTAGCATACCAATAGCGTAGCTTTTAAATGTTTGTATCAGTGTCCATATCGTATATTATGTGTATCCTTTATTACATTTACAGGCTATGCAGAGCCTTTAACCAATATTTATGAGGCTAAACAAAATTTCAACTATATCTAAAATTTAATAATTCTAATATTACATTCTCATGGCCGCATATGACCTGAATAGTCAATTAACTGATGATATTGTTTTGAGTTCTGGAAAGGACTCAAATTTGTGTTCCTTGCAGACCTATCCCATTATGGCAAAAGATAAGATATAAGATGTGTAAAATATGCATATGTAACCAGTAAGAATAAGACTATTAATTCCTATCAAATAGAAATACGGGTTCCAAGCTAAATATATTTACCGCTGCGTTGAATACAATACCAGCTAGTTGAGAATATGACTGCAACCAGCTCAAGTAACATTTATCAGAAGGAAGAAAGACCAGAAACTTGACGAAACTTCTCATAAGAAACCCAGAATACAAATTGCCAAGGACCGAGCCTGGCCCATGTAGGAAAGAAACCCTTCCACAATGCCATCACACCTTCCAACTTCACAGTTTTCACCAGACAATCATAAGAATTCCGATAAACAGTCCTGGATTCCCCTTTACCCACAGCTTGATTCATCATTCTAGTCTTTATCACATCGGCTGGGCAACTAAGTGCGGTTGCAGAGAGACCAGAAGCAACAGATGCCAAAGTGTGGGCAAAACTATTATCACCACAAATTTGATGATTTATGATGAAATGCTTGGCTTGGTCATAGCAAGTCAGTTCCCCCATGTTGACAAGGAATGCTCTTTGAGCATTAGGAAGTAGCCCTCTCCAGAGTCCTTGGAAGCCTTCTATCTGGATTATCTTTTTAAATGCATCAAAAATCCCTGAATATCGGGGTTGGAGACCTTGACTTAGCATACGGCCATCTGCTTGCATCCTTACTTTTATAAGGTCAGCTGGGCTAGCTACGACCTGCACTCTAAAGATATAAGAGTTACAGCAGAATGGATAACTTGGTACAAGAAGATGGGCAATAAAAGCAAGAAGTTATTAGAACTTGGAAGCTTCTCTACAAACATCAAACAGTTTCTCTTAACATACTAAGCAGATTTGCATGTTTGGGTTCACTAGCACAAGAACATGAACATATACACAACTGCATGCGTGAGCATTGACATGTTGCTTACATAGACAAGAAGGCATAAACAAACATGAGATAGAAGCTTAAGAACTTCCTGCTTTATGCCTGAAGAAAGGAAGAGATTGAAAGTGCAGACACGAATATACATATCCAGAAGCATCTATGCTCATAGATCCATATGATTGCATGAGGTGCATCCATGCGCGCATGCATGCTATACGCGACTTTTCTAGTTGTAAAGGTTTTGCAGAAGAAATTTCTTTCTATATTTCTCATTTAGTGGGAGATGTTGCCAAGAAATATAAACGTGTATATGCAGGTAAAAGATAATTCGGACACCAATATAGATTATAGCTCAAATTTAACGAAAAGCTGAGGTTTTGGATTTCTATCTTAGTGATCATCATCACATGAATTATGTACATACAGACAGAAACTATTAAAATGCATCAAAATTCAAAACTATTGCATCTTTATTTACATATTTTATGCCTGAAACAAAGCTACAGTTTGAAAGTACAGATATGCCTCTACAAATCCAGGAGCATATATGCTCACAGAGCTATATGATTGCAAGAGGTGCATTCATGCGCGCGTGCATACTACACGGGACCTTTCTATCTGAGAAGGCTTTGCAAAAGGAATGTGTTCCTATAGTTCTCACTTCGTGGGAAACAATTGAAAAAAAATATAAACTTGTACGTACACTTGCGGAGGTAAAAGATAATTTGGACGTCAATACAGATTATAGCCCAAATTTCATGACAGTCTGATAATTTGGAGTTCTACTAACCTGTTCATCATCAAATGAACTGTGTAAATGCATACAGAAACTATTTAAGTGCATCAAGACTGTTTTGCACCTTCCTACGGAGCTAGACCTGAAACAGGAGAGGCTACTCGTCTCTATTTAGATGTTTCCATACAAATTGAAGAACGAAATAAGAACAGAAGTACTAGCATATGAGACACCCTACAATTGTAAAACAAAACATTTAAAACCCAACCGGACGTGCAGATAATATTGAAATCACATTTCAGCTGAACCAAATGAGAACAAATTTGCATACGCAACCACTACGTAGCCGCTCACTCTTGTGATACCAGAACGCGATTCTCTCCCCATCTATACAAAGCTTTCTTAAGACTAGGAAGCCACTTTGGTGCCCTTCAAGCCTTTTAATAAGATAGCCTAATGCTTTCACTCGGTCTACGCTAACTAAAGTTGGGGGCCAATCGGAAAAGAAAGCCAAAACCCAGTAAAGCATCTCCAACCCAACTCCAAAAACCCAAAATGGAGCAAAAACTGCACCAAATCTTCCTCCAACCGGACTGCAAATTCAGCGCCATTTTGATTAGGTGCTACAGTATTGCGCCAGATTTGGTGTAGCACTGTAGATATGGAGATTTTAGTTTTTCCCAAGTTTGCCGTTTGTCATAACAAATCAAATATTCCAACTATATCCCATTTTATAAATGGTTTGTAAATAAAATGAATATTCTTTTTGGTGTAAAATTTGGTGTAATGGTTGGAGATGGAATAGTGATTTGGTGTAAAAGCTACACCAACTTGGTATAAAAACTACACCATTTTGGGTTTTTGGGTTGGAGATGCTATAAGGATCTTGAATTTTTCGTGCCGTTTGGAGTCTATATAAAACCCATACTCATATGATAAAAAAATAAAAAAAGGCCGTTTACATTAACAAAATTAAAAAAATGGTGTACCTGAGCAAAAGCCCCAGAAGCCCCACCAGCGACCGCCTTCTCGATAGCCGAGTCCCCAGCAACGCTCCTGAGCTGCTCATACCCAACAATCCTCATCGGGGTGTAGAACAGATGGCGGAGGATCGCAGGCGAGAGCCCCCTGTAGAACCCCAGAACCCCGCCCTCGCGCCAGATCCCGGAGGCGACCGACCGGATCGAGCGGCGACGGGATCCGCCGTGGAGCTGGAGTCGGGTTTTGGTGATGTCGATGGGGAAAGTTGCGGCCTCGGCCGCCGCTGCTGACAGGGAGGTGAGGGCGATCTTGGTGGTGGTGTCCCCCATGGGGCTTTTTAGTTGAACAGCCCCCACATCACAACCGCTGCTTCCGTCCGTAAGGGCTGTTTGGTTGGTTTCATACATATTTGGAAATGCAATTCTATGTAAGGATCTGTTTGGTTATTTCCTAAAAACCAAGAAATGGAAATGGAAATGGTGAAAATCTAAAAAAGTACAATTTGCTCTGTTTCCATCCCTAAGGGTCCGTTTGGTTGTAAAATAGGCTTGGTGAAAGCCTGACAAAAGCACCTGTTTTACTGACAAAAAGAACTGTTTTTGTCAGCTTTCAGCTTCCTCTTAAAGAGGCGTTTTAGTCTGAAAGCTGACAAAAACTCACCTTTTTGTCAGGCTTTCACCAAGGGGCTTTTACAACCAAACGCGCCCTAAAACTCACCCACAACATCCAACAAAATATTATTTTCATCCAACAACTCATCCACATCATCTAATAAAATATTATTTTCATCTAACCACTCATCCATCACATCTAATAAAATATTATTTTCATCTAACAACTCATCCATCACATCTAATAAAATATTATTTTCATCCAAACATCACTCAACTCATCTCTTCTCATTATTTCAAATCACTTATATCATCCAATAAAATATTATAACAATTCACCTCATCCCATTAACATTTTATTTCTTTGTTTTCATCCCAAAAAGTTGTGAAAACACTTTTCTTAAGTGTGGGTCACATCACCCAATAATACAATGACAACTCATCTCATCTCATTTCATTTCTTATTTTTAAAAATGAACCAAACAAAAGAAAAGAACAAACTACAGGAAATAGGTTTCTTATAATTCATTTTCTTATTTTTTCCGCCAACCAAACAACATCAAAACTAGTTTTCTTAAAAAATCACTCACATCATCCAATAATAATGTGACAACTAACATCATTTCATCTCCATTTTTTTTGATTTCCTTCTTTTTTTAGCCAACCAAACACTCCCAAACCAATTCTTCATTTTAATAGTTTTCCATTTCTTTGATTTCCCTCTTTTTTTAGTCAAACAAACGGGCCCTAAAGCGATACAATTTTGAGTTTTCCTAACTTTTCTAATAAATAGATTATTTTGGTTTGGTTTGCATAAAAAATTGTGGGAAATCAATGTATTTACTTTTATTGTGTTTGGTTTGCATGAGAAAAAATAGAAAACTTTTGTTGATTTGATATTTCCCACTTTTTTTGTGTTTCGTTTGTTTTGAAGTGTGTAGGGAAAAATGTTTAGGGTCACCATGGTAAGATTACCCCCCAATATAGACAAATTAATTTGTGCTTGTTATGGGATGTAATATTAATCATATAAAAGTGCGAATGTAACATGAACAAATAATAATATCCCGAATGAATTATAAATTTCTGTTTGTTTTAATGAAATTATACGAAACCTGAAATCATACGAACCTAATGTAACATAAACTGCATACCTGATTTGACCTAAAATATACCTGTTTGAGATGAAAATAATCACACGAAACCTATTTTTCAAGAAAAAATAAACAAGACCTGTCACAAACCTGAACACAACCAGGCTCACGAAACTGGTCATATGTGCACAAAATAGAACAGAACAGGTCATAAACCTGAACACAACCAAGCTCACAAATAGGAAGGACAAAACAGACCAAACCTAAACAAATGGAATAACCACATGCACAAAAACACAAAACCGAGCACAAACAAGATCAAACCTGGCTGAATACAAAATCCACATACACAAAATTGAGCACAAACAAGATCAAACCTCGCTGAGCAACAAAACTTGTCATATGTGCACAAAATAAGGTCATATGTGCACAAAACAGTCCACAAATAGTATGGACAAAACAGACCAAACCTTAACAAAACCTGGCTCCACAAAACTGGTCATATGTGCACATAACCTGGCGGAGAACAAACCTGAATAAAATAGCATCCACAAAACAGAACAGGGTAGATTTTGAACAAAACAACATCCACAAATCACAACAGGACATAACCTGATTACAACCAGGCTCCACAAAACTGAAAGATCAAGACATGAACACAACCAGGCGGAGAAGTGTCCTCATCAAATGCCCACAAATGTGGTATGATAATATTTATCCCCACAAACTTAAATATAGCATAAGTTTGCACACAAAACCTCACCATGAGTTTGCACGCAAAATCTCACCAAGGAAATGTTTGTGTTCAGGTAAATACAAATTACCGCTTAGGGCTCAGAAATTCGTTAATATCATCATTATTAACCATCTAGTACAATTTCAAAAGATATTGCAGGTTGCTAATCTCAGAAATTTTGACAATCATCATCGCCTAAAAGTAAAAAATTCACCAATGTAAACTAGTTTCATTAAAACTTACTACACAGATAATCCAGAGCCGTAGCCATCCAGTATAATGTTTGCACATTGTAGGTTGCTTGCATCGTAGGAAATTGTATGGTGAGTTATAAATATCCTGCAGTCATAAGTTTATTTCAAAAGGTTAGTACACCACAAATTTCACAACATGAAAGGTAATATTACAAAATGGAAGCCAATAACTACTTACTATAATATTACAATAATATGTTCCATCGTCATGATGTTCCATCGACTAATCTATGTATCTATAGTCGATTAATACCCTTAGTAGTCGACTATAAAAGTCTTAGTCAAAGTTACAGAAACTTTATATTTACAGATTAGTCGACTACTATGCTTAATAGTCAACTACTCATTCTCAGTTCAACTTACAGAAACTTAAGTTTTACACATTAGTCGACTAATACCTTAAGTAGTCGACTACTAACTTTTTTTCTTGATTTCACAGAGTATGGATATACTTAGTGTAGTCGACTACTAAGCTTAGTAGTCGACTACAAAGACAGTTTTTCTACCATTCTTGAGTGTTGGCAATGATTTCCCCAAATCTGATGAAAATTCGATGAAATCACAAAATACCACACAAACCCCTTCTCAGTCAAAATCCGACGAATTTCAGAACTTAACATTGTAGGTTGCTAGAAACACCAACCAGCAATCCCTCAATAAACACCAAAAATGATCACAATAACCCATTCTCAGTCAAAATCTGACGAATTTCAGAACTTAACATTGTAGGTTGCTGGAAACACCAGCCAACAATCACTCAATAAACACCAAAAATGATTACAATAACTCCTTCTTAGTCAAAATCCGATGAATTTCAGATCTCAACACCAAACTAAAAATTTAAAGAAAATTTGTAGAGTTTAGGAATTCACTGATCAATTAACAGTGATAACAAAGCCGACGATGAAGGTAAAAGACCAAGACGGTGAAAAACCCTAGCCGACGAAAAAGCCGACGAAAAGTCAACGACAAAGGACCGCATGAAATTTCTAGTGGGGAGAGAATAGAGGGAGGCAACCATAGCCTTCTCTTTCTTCGCCAAAAGAAGCAACGAGAGAAAACGAGATCGATGTTGTCAGAAGCGATGAGGGTTTCCAGCGATTTCCTTACGTTTTGAGCGGAAATGGTTCTCAGAAATTTTGCCGACGTGTAAGGGAGTTACCCAGCCCATTTCCTTGTGAACCAAAGCTGAGAAAAGAAACGTAAAAACTTATTTTGCCCATGTGGAGGGGGCTGTCATATGTGGAAATGTATTTCTTTGGCCCAAAACAACGAACCAAACAACCCCCTAAGCTGAGAAAAGAAACGTAAAAACTTGTTTTGCACATGTGGAGGGGGTTGTCAGATGTGGAATTGTATTTCTTTGGCCCAAAACAATGAACCAAATAGCCCCTTAAGGGTTGTTTGGTTCGTTTTCTAGATATAGGGAAATACAATTCCATGTAAAGAAACACAAGTTTTGAGTTTTCCAAACTTTTCTAACAAATAGATTGATTTGGTTTAGTTCGCACAAAAAATGGTTGGAAACCAATGTATTTACTTTCATGTGTTTGGTTTGCATGAGAAAAAACAGAAAACTTTTGTTGATTTAACATTTCCCACTTTTCTTGTGTTTGGTTGATTTTGAAGTATGTAGGGAAAAGTGTTTAGGGTCACCATGGTAAGATTACCCCTCACTATAGACAAATTAATTTGTGCTTGTTATGGGATGTAATATTAATCATATAAAAGTGCGAATGTAACATGAATAAATAATAATATCCCGAATGAATGATAAATTTCTGTTTGTATTAATAAAATTATACGAAACCTGAAATCATACGAAACCTAATGTAACATGAACTACATACCTGATTTGACCTAAAATATACCTGTTTGATATGAAAATAATCTCACGAAACCTGTTTTTTAAGAAAAAAATAAACAAGACCTGTCAAAAACCTGAACACAACCAGGCTCACAAAACTGGTCATATGTGCACAAAACAAAACAGAACAGGTCATAAACGTGAACACAACCAGGCTCACAAATAGCAAGGACAAAACAGACCAAACCTGAACAAATGGAATAACCACATGCACAAAAACACAAAACCGAGCACAAACAAGATCAAAACTAGCTGAATACAAAATCCACATACACAAAATTGAGCACAAACAAGATCAAACCTCGCTGAGCAACAAAACTCATCATATGTGCACAAAATAAGGTCATATGTGCACAAAATAGTCCACAAATAGTATGGAAAAACAAACCAAACCTGAATAAAGACTGGCTCCACAAACTGGTTATATGTGCATAAAACCTGGCTGAGAACAAACCTGAACAAAACAGCATCCACAAAACAGAACATGGCAGATTTTAAACAAAACAACATCCACAAATCATAACAGGACAGAACCTGACCACAACCAGGCTCCACAAAACTAAAAGATCAAGACATGAACACAACCAGGCGAAGGAGTGTCCTCATCAAATGCCCACAAATGTGGTATGATAATATTTATCCCCACAAACTTAAATATAGCATAAGTTTGCACACAAAATCTCACCAAGGAAATGTTTGTGTTCAGGTAAATGCAAATTACCGCTTAGGGCTCAGAAATTCGTTAATATCATCATTGTTAGCCATCTAGTGCAATTTCAAAAGATATTGCAGGTTGCTAATCTCAGAAATTTTGACAATCATCATCGCCTAAAAGTAAAAAATTCACCAATGTAAACTAGTTTCATTAAAACTTACTACACAAATAACCCAGAGCCGTAGCCATCCAGTATAATGTTTGCACATTGTAGGTTGCTTGCATCTTAGGAAATTGTATGGTGAGTTATAAACATCCTGCAGTCATAAGTTTATTTCAAAAGGTTAGTACACCACAAATTTCACAACATGAAAGGTAATATTACAAAATGGAAGCCAATAACTACTTACTACAATATTACAATAATATGTTCCATCGTCATGATGTTCCATCGACTAATCTATGTATCTATAGTCGATTAATACCCTTAGTAGTCGACTATAAAAGTCTTAGTCAAAGTTACAGAAACTTCATATTTACAGATTAGTCGACTACTATGCTTAATAGTCAACTACTCATTCTCAGTTTAACTAACTGTTTGTGGAAAATTTTGTAACAAGAGGAATAGTAAAAAGAATTGTATTTGATTTATTCTCTCTAACTGCTTAGAAAAAGAATGATTACAACTCTCTCAATTCTCGATTACAATTTGAATTCCGGGGTACAAAAGAGAAGAAAATAAGTTTGATTTTCTCCTTTGTTTAAAACTGGGTTCTTCACGGTGGCGATGAGATGTTTCCTTCGAGTGCTCGCGTCGAATTTGCTTCTCGTTGACGATCTGAATACTTCAACTTGCTGGAGCAACTGACTTTTTATAGTTGATGACTCTTGTCGAGTATTGTAACTCAGAACAAGTGACAAACTC
Source organism: Asparagus kiusianus (assembly GCA_022839385.1). Lineage (NCBI taxonomy): Eukaryota > Viridiplantae > Streptophyta > Magnoliopsida > Asparagales > Asparagaceae > Asparagus > Asparagus kiusianus. The sequence continues at coordinate 123,802 of BQKN01065177.1, forward strand.
TGATAACAAGAGTTGTTTGAACCGAAAATGATTCGGTTAATTAGCCAAATATGTAATATCCGGATTCCTCCATGGATGTTGATTCTCCAGACTGTATAATAAAGAGTTAAATCTCTAACTCTTTCTCACAGAAAATCCGATCTAAGCCTCCCAAGATCTGATTTATCCAAAATCCGCCCTCGAAATAGTATTTCGCCCCTGGATCTGATTCTCCAAAATCCGATCCCTAACTCTGTTAAGTTTGTTGATATTTATAGGGGGATCAGGGGTGTAACCGCCCCCATAATCCGCGCCTAAGTGGGGGATTAGTTACCCCATTAATCGGGTGTAACAACCCACGTAAACCATTCCCCAAATCGTGGGTTGAGAACAGCTTCGAAGTTGTTAAAATCACGTTTGAATGAGTCAGAGCCTTGACTTGCGTTCTGACGGCGATGGAGCTGCGTTCGAGCAGTTGATGATGAGCTGCGTTCAGCAGCGATG
>BQKN01065177.1:124294-178059 GCA_022839385.1 Asparagus kiusianus
TATTCAGGTCGTTTGTGATAATTGAGATGTCCCAATAACGCTCTATCAACTGCAGGTCACAATCTTCACTAAGATATCTTGATCGTGAGCTTCTCAGCATGCTGAAGATTTGCTTATGGCCCTCTAGATCTTCCCGCTTTTCTAAAATCATTACACTGCTCATCAGCATCTCTGATAGTTGCTAATGTGATTTCAGCCATGTTGTTGTCTTGAAGATCGTCTGATTGTAATTTCCATTGATCTACCTGGAATGACTTTCTGAAAGTCGTCATATTGTAACCTTCAGTATCAGTGTTTGATGGGGAATCAACTATCTTATTATAAATTTTAGACAGCCTACACTAACAGAAACTTAAGTTTTACACATTAGTCCACTAATGTCTTAAGTAGTCGACTACTAATCCCGTTTCTTGACTTCACAGAGTCTAAATATACTTAGTGTAGTTGACTACTAAGCTTAGTAGTCGACTACAAAGATAGTTTTTCTACCATTCTTGAGTGTTGGTAGTGATTTCCCCAAATCCGATGAAAATTCAACAAAATCAGAAAATACCCCACACACCCCTTCTCAGTCAAAATCCGACGAATTTCAGAACTTAACATTGTAGGTTGCTGAAAACACCAACAAACAATCCCTCAATAAACACCAAATAAACACCAAAAATAATCACAATAACCCCTTCTCAGTCAAAATCTGACGAATTTCAGAACTTAACATTGCAGGTTGCTGGAAACACCAACCAACAATCCCTCAATAAACACCAAAAATGATTACAATAACCCCTTCTCAGTCAAAATCCAACGAATTTTAGATCTCAACACCAAACTAAAAAATTAAAAAATTTTTGTAGAGTTTAGGAACTCACTGAGCAATTAACAGTGACAATGAAGCCGGCGATGAAAGCAAAAGACCAAGACGGCGAAAAACCATAGCCGACGAAAAGGTCGATGACAAAGGGCCGTAGTAAATTTCTGGCGGGGAGAGAATGGAGGGAGGTAACCCTAGTCTTCTCTTTCTTCGCCAAAAGAATCAACGAGAGAAAACAAGATCGATGTTGGCAGAGGCGATGAGGGTTTCTAGCGATTTCCTCACGTTTTGAGCGGAAATGGATCTCAGAAATTTTGCTAACGTGTGAGGGAGTTACCCAGCCCATTTCCTTACGAACCAAAGCAGAGAAAAGAAATGTAAAAGCTTGTTTTGCCTATGTGGAGGGGGCTGTCAGATGTGGAAATGTATTTCTTGGCCCAAAACAACGAACCAAACAACCCTTAAGCGTCATATAAACATGAAAAATTTCCACCCGATTGATTTATTATAACGCTTACATGCTAATTTTAAAGCCTTTTAATTAATAAGTATTTGTTTTAATTTGCTATTAAATCTACCAGAATTTCTTTTTTAAACTTATTTTAATTATGCTTAAAGTGAAGTTAGGACGTGTTTAATTATAGATTTAACAGATATTAATGATTAGAAAGTTATAAAATTAACATGTTCGTGTCATATGAGAACATTCGTATGAAAATTTTTAGGTTACGTACTAACGTGTCAATTTTAAACAGCTTGTGAAAATTTTCATGTTAAATGTCCCGTTAGAAAAAGAAACTAGTTTGCCAGACCTTTCCAAAGGTTATAAAAGTGTTATATGCGAATGCTAAACTTGGCAGGGCTTTGAACTGAATATGCTATAAAACGCTTTATGCTCATAGAGAAAGAACAATACATAAATAATCCAATTTGAAACAGAGGCTGCCAATAGTGTTGGGGAATTTTAGTCCCCCTGCGTACTACGATCTCCGCAACTCGGAAGCCAACCACAATCAACAAAATATAAAACAATCATAATCAAGAAGAAAGAACACCAAGATTTACATGGTTCGGTCGACCAACTTCGACCTACGTCCATGAGGTAGCAATATGAGAAATCCACTATATATTAGGGAGAACTACAAGAGGAACCACTCAATTCTCATCTCTCAATCTCTCAATCTCACATACATAATCAACTCTCATATTCTCTCCAAAACTCACTCCTTACAATCTTTTGAACGGACAAAGACTACAAAATCTTCTCCTAATGATGTAATCTTTTGCACGAACAAAGACTACGAAACCCTCACATCTCGCATAATATTCTTGAATCAGGCTACGCCCTCTGCTAACCCTAGATTACAAGAATATAAAATCTCTCTCGTCTGCTTGGTTTTACCTCTAACAATAGAAGAATATATATAGGAAAACCAAAACTCTATCTCTAGCCTAACTTCCTAATTAGAATGAGATTCAAACTCCTAATCATGATGAGACTCAATCTCCTAATTATGATAGATATCTAACCCTATCTAATTCTCATGAATTTATACAAAGAATCAAAGACACAATTCCAATAAACAGTCCTCACATTCAAAGGAAATGTTTCAAGGTAGTGAATCTCACCCCTTTTCCCCTGTTTGTAAGATGGGCTAACGCGAATGATGAAAAAGAAACTAAACACACTATTGACTTCTCAAAATATTCTATACATGCAGGAGTGTTGGATTGCTAGTTCCATCCATGGCAGCCGTGGTTATTCGCAGTCGGTGTTGATTTTGTTGTCAAGCTTTACTACCACTAAGACATCAGTCACCAAATAGTCATTATGCAAGAGTTCATGTCTCAACAAGGCAATCGAAGGAATGCATTCCTTGAAGTGGAAGTCGGTCTAAACTCAAGAGATTGTTTTTAGCAATTGCACATCAAATGAGCAGGTGCCAGTAGGATGTTTTAGCAAACTTTTTCTATTTTTCTCTTAGTCTTTTTATATGTATTGTTGTTGTTTCTGGGATGGATTTTTTTCTAAAAAGTTTTGATCCTATTTATAGCAGCTGGGAAAATACTATTCATAAATTTTTAATATTTTTTTCTCTTTTCTCAAAAACGGTGCCTAACCTCACTTTCGGTGAGTGATTTGAGCGGTGGGGCTCATGCCTTTTTTCTCTTTAACAATAATTTTGGCTGATAATCTCCCACTTGAAGAATTAATTGAGTATCAATCATATCTTTACACATTTCCTTCTATCTTACCATCTTAATGTTGCTTACATATCTATCATGCCACAGGAGGATCGACATCAAATAAACTTATCAGCATTGACTGCTTTTATCAAAAAATCTGCTAGGTTATATTTGGTGTGAATTTTTCACATATCCACTGTTATTTCTTCCACTTTCTCACGAACAAAATGATATTGAACTCAAATGTATTTTGACTTTGAATAAAAAACTAGATTTCTTGCCAAATGCAAAGCATTCTGATTATTACAAAATAGAGAAATCTTTTTTGTTCATGCTCGAGCTTCCAGTATTAATTTTAACCATATTATCTCTTTACTAACTTATGTAGCTACTATATATTCTGCTTCTATTGTTGATATAGCCATAACTGACTATAGTTTTAAAACCTAGCTCACAGCTCCGTCAGCAAGTGCAAACACATAGCATGTGGTGGATTTATTATTATCAAGGTCACCTGCAATCAGAATCAACATATCCATTAATAATAAAATCTGATCCCCATAACATAATGCAATATTTGAGGTTTCCTTAATGTATCTTAGGACCCTCTTACAATATTTCAATGCTTTTTATCAGGATTCACCACCTTTCGACTAACTACTCTTACTGCTTGTATAATGTCTAGTTTTGTACAAATCATAGCGAACATTAGACTTCCTACTGCTGATGCATACGATACTCGAGACATCTCCATCCTATCTTCTTCATCACTAGGACTCATAGTGGAGGATAACTTAAAATTAACAGGAAGTATGGTAGAAATTAACTTACAATCTTTTATATGGAAGTGTTGTAAGATTTTCTTAAAATAATTCTTCTGATAAAGTCAAATCTGCCAATTAATTCTGTCTCGGTAAATTTGCATCCCTTAAATATTGTTTGCAGATCCTAAATCTTTCATTTTAAATTCCCTAGTAAATTGTACCTCTAATTCTTTAATATGATCTTTGTTGGGGCCTGCAATCAACATATCGTCAACATACGACAATAAGATAACAAAGTTATTTTCACCAAACCTTTTAAAATATGCACAAGGGTCTACATTAAGTCTATTGTATTTAAGGCTCGTGATGAATGAATCAAATCTCTTATACCAACACCTCGGCGCCTGCTTTAGATCGTACAGAGATTTGTTTAACCTGCAAACCAAGCTCTTTTTTTCGAAACCTTCTGGTTGGAGCATATAAATTTATTCTTCAAAATCTCCATGAAGAAAAGTTATTTTCACATCTAACTACTCTAGACATAAGTCAAATATAGCACTCATAGTAAGAACTACTCGAACTGTTGTAAGTCGAACTACAGGAGAAAATATGTTATTAAAGTCAATATCTTCTTTCTAAGCATATCCTTTTACCACTAATCTAGCAAGATATTGCTCCACTTGATCGTCATCATTTTACTTGATCTTATAGACCCATTTATTTTCAACGGTCTTTCTTCATTGTGGTAGTGACACCAGTACCCAAGTCTTATTCTTATGGAGAGCTTTAATTTTTTCCTACATTGCTGTCATTCACAAATATGCATCTATGTCGTTTATAATTTTATGGAAAGTTGATGGCTCTCCATCCTCCGTTAAAAGATAGTATGCAACATTACTCTCCGTAATATACTCCGAATGTTAGGTCGGTGGTCTTCTCTCATTAGTTGACCTACGAACTTCTGGAGCTTTGGACTCGACTGGTTCTTGTACATCATGCTCCGGTGTTGCTTCAGAAAAATTTAGAATATTTTCTACCTGAACAACTATAGTCTCTGAGTTCTTCCTTAAACAGATTTCTTTCTCTTCACTTTGTAGTTGATTCTCTATAAAGATAATATCTTTGTTGATGATAATCTTGTGGGTAACGGGATCCCATAAGCAATACCCCTTTACTCCGTCAGCATATCCCAAGAATATGCATTTTCTAAATTTTGAATCTAGCTTTGTAATTTCTTGGGTATTATAAATTACATACATGGATTTCCAAATATATGGAGGTTGGAATAATCAGTAGGCTTTCCGGTCCACATCTCCATCAACGTCTTTAACTTTATTATGGTTGATGAAGATCGATTCATCACATAACATGTGGTTTTTACTGCTTCCGTCCAAAAGACTTTATTCAGATTTGTAGTTGTCAATATTGCTCTTGTTCTTTCCAACAGAGTTCTATTCATTCGCTCCATAACTCCATTTTGTTGAGAAGTATATGCAGTACTAAATTATCTTTTGATGCCTTCTTGCTTGCAGAATGCAAAATTCACCATCTGTGTATTCTCCTCCATTATCTAACCTCAAGCAATTGATCTTCTTTTCAAATTCAAGCTCGACTCGTGCTTTGTAAGGTTTAAAGACTGAAAACACATCTATCTTATTCTTGATAGGGTACACCTAACATCTCCTAGATAATCATCAATAAAAATGCAAAGTATTTCGCTCATCCCATGGATGTAACTGGTGCGTGCTATACATCAGAATGAACTAGTTTCAGAATAGCCTTACTTCTAAAACTCGATGTGTTAAACTTCAGCAGATGTTGCTTACTTGTAACATAATGCTTGCAGAAGGGAAGAGCTACTAATTTGAGCCCAGGAAGTAGCTTCTGATCGGAGAGAGTCTTCAAGCATCGTTCTAACATGTGGCCTAGTTTACGATACCACATCATGGTTTGTTCTTCTCCATAGCTTCTGCAAGGTTTCTCTCTTCAGCATGTCTAAATTTACAGCTATTTTTTTCTCTTTTTATCACAACAAACGTCCCTCTAACAATTTTTATTATCCCATTTTCTATATAAGTTTTGCATCCAAGCTCATCCAATTTTCCTAAAGACAATAGATTTTCTTTAAGGCTTTCACATGTCATAGATCTTGAATGGTGCGTATTGTATCATCAAATATTTTAATTTTAATAGTACTAATACCAGAAATTTTCAAGGCATGACCCCTGAGATAGGTTCATATTTGTGAAACTATTCTCTATGGGAGCTTATGTGTCAGGAGACTACTGAATCTAAACGCCAAACATCAGCAAATCTCTTTCTGTCTTCATCAACAGTGGTTGGTTTACTGTATAAAATTTCACCATCGTCTGATGTGCTTACGACGCATCCTTGAGATGTTGATGGCTCTGAAGATTTTTTATCACCACTCTTCTTATTGTGCCAACACTCCGATTTCACCTGTCCTCTTTTGTCACAGTTATAGCATTTGATATTCTTCTTACTTCTTGATTTTGATCTACCATGGGTATGACTTCCACTGGAGCCACATTCAGTTGATCTTCCTCTTGTCACTGATAAGGCCTTCGCTTGTTGTGAACTTGTCTGTCTGTCTTCCTTGTTCTTGTGCCAATTTTCTTCCTCCAGAACGGCTGCTGCAATGTTGCCGAAGACTAGATAATCCGTGAGGATGTTATTTATTAGATTGATGATGAGCTGATCATACGAATCAGGTAGACTTTGAAGTAGAAGCTCAGCACGTTCATTCACATCGATTGTATGACCCAAAGTTGTGAGTTGGGAGAATAGTGTGTTTAGGGTGTTGATGTGGTCGGTCATCGATGTAGATTCTGCATCCTCAGAATGTAAAGTCTTCTTTATAAGAAGATTTTATTGTGCGAGGATTTGACCTCATATAGCTTTGTTAGAGTATCCCAGATCTCCTTCGCTGTTTTCTTCTCCTCTATGTTTGACAGTACCTCATCTACTAATGCCAGATAGAGATTAGCAGAAGTATTCATGTCCATCTCTCTCCACTTCTTATCATCTATGATGTTTTCGGCTTTGTACCGATGACTGCTAGACAATTATCTTTTCTCAAAATAGCATTTATCTTTACCTTTCACAGTGAGAAATTACTCTCATTGAATTTCTCAATCTTGAACTTTGCCGTCATTGCTTCTACCACGAATGGTAACTTCTACTATTTCATGTAAATAGTAACCGTACTTATAAACAGTAACCGTACCCATGAATAGCAACTATACTTGTGAATAGTACCATACTCTTGAATCGTGCTAGTGCTTTCAAATGATAAATAATAATCCAACTTATTTTCTAATGTGGAGGATCAACTTTTAGTAGCAATCACAGAGCATACGATAAGCAGACATATGCACCATAAGTCAGGCTCTGATACCACTTGTTGAGATAAATCCGGGGCTCAATAGAGTAGGATCCTAACGAATAGTTGAATAATGAACACACAAATTTACATGGAAAATCCCCTATAGAAATTTTGGGTAAAAACTACGGGCAAAAATAGAAGACTCCACTATGAGAAAAAAACTTTAGAGTTACAATCTCTCTTTATAATGAAAAACCTTTTTTATTTTTTTTCTTACTCTTCTATATATGGAGTTGTTGTTGTTTCTATGATAAATTTTCATGAAGGGTTTTGGGCCTATTTATAGCAGCTGGTAAAATGCTATCCATAATTTTTTAATAATTTTTTTTATCTTTTCTCAAAACGATGCCTAACCTCACTTTTAGTGAGTGATTTGAGAACAATTTTGGCTGACATTTTACATGTATGTTCATCGGAAACTATGCGCTCTTTAACAATTTTATATTCAATTTCTTTCCAATCAGTATATGCTTAAAACTTCACATTTCTAGCACGTGCATCATCGTTTACCATATGCTATTATATATATTTCAGTTCTGGAAATTATTCATTAAATTTTACAATAGTTGGCCAGAAACGGAACCAAACCATTTCACTCTGAAAGATAAATACAAGAATCCCCAGTACGTTCTCCAAATCATTTCACTGTGACAACACTGATACAGACTTCATTCCTCCCTGAGAGCAGAGTAAAATGAAAAAAAAGAAAAGAAAAAGAATCACTTATTATACACACGCAATGAAATATTAGGCGCTCATGCATATCGGTAAAAAGTATAGTTCGGAAAAAAAAGATAACAAAATTACTTGAGCGATTGAGCCTTCTTTCTCGCCAAGAACATGACGATCCTCGGAAAGAACGACTTCTTCCTCCTTTGCTTCGATTCAGGCACCGAGTGCCCCGCGTAAAGGTCTGGGCATGATACTGAATTGATGCGGAGAGGAGCTTCTCCTGAGCTCGTGTTAGGGTCTGAGCTCCCCGGAGGAGGACTCCCGAGATGAGAAGGCACAGCATCACTTGCTCTCCTCCGCTGCTCGTTACTAGCTCTCCAATCCCTTAACTCTTGCTCCGCCGCCATTTTCCCTTCGCTTGCTTTATCTGCCATTTCAACCGCCACCTTTAAACCTTCCCTCTTCTCTTCCAACTGTTTGTTCACTTCCTCCAGTCTTTCCAAGCTCGTCTGCTCGCAAATTTTTGCCTGCTTTATTTTCTCCACCGCGGATATCACCCTCTCGTTGGCCGATTCTTCAGCGTCGTGGGCTTTTTTACTAAGCGCGTAGTACTCTTCCAATTGAAGTGTCACCTGATCATCAGAGTCCATCTCATCAGCAGCATTTGCGTTTGCGTTTTTCTTCGCGTCGCTCTCTATCATGGTTTTCACCGCTGCAACCGCTAAGGCCTCGGAAGCATTTGCAGCCTCGATCTCTTTGAGGGTAGCAAGGAGTCTTGTCTCCATCGTGATTGCACCTGCCTTGGCTTGTTCTGCTTCTTCTTTAGCCCTCCGTAGCTCTTCGCGTGCCAAGTCTGCAACTGACTTAGCTTGATCAGCGTCGACGTTTGCTTGCTGAACTAATTTTGGGAGACGTTCCATTTTTTCTCTGGCTTCTTTCTCCTTTGTTAAAACTAGTTCGAGCTCTGATTGCGTTCGAGTTAATTCTGCTTCAAGAGATGAGACTGTTACTGATGAAACTCCTTCTCTTTGTCTGAGGGTAGTCAAGCCTTCGCTTTCTCGATCCAGCTCAGCTTTAAGAGATGAAGCTGCCTCTTTTAGGAAGTTAATTTCTTCTTTTGATTTCTGGATGGTTATCTTCACCTCCTCGAGCTCTTTCTTGGATGAAGCTAGTTCTGAAGTAACTGAAACTTGGGTTTCGCTTGTTTCATTCATTTTTCCTTCCATGTAAAATGCTAGCTCAGTTTTCAGGTTCATTAACGTAATAGTTGCGTTTTCGAATTTGGCCTTGAGATCTTCGATTGATGCTTGCTGATCGCTGAGTTTCTGAAATTCCTTGTTTGCTTGATTCAATTCATTCTCTTGAACAAGCGATTCTTGATCTCTCGCTGCAGCTAAAGCAATCCTGCGCTCCTCTACTTCGAGATGAGAAGCATGTGCTGATTCTAGAGCTTCCTTGATGCTAATAAGCTCGAGAGTTAGGTCTTCTGTCTTCTTATCGGCATCCTTTGCGATTGAAACAGCCTTGTCAGCTTTTTGAACCGCAAAATTTCTCTCGGTGACTAACCGACTATGATCACCCTGGAGTGATTCTAACTCTAGCTTAACTGTTCTTAGTTCCTCGATCGCTGCCTGGTGTCTTGCTTTTGCTACCTCGACTTGAGCTTTTGCTGCTGCGCTTGATTCAGAGGAGATGCCTTGCTCCATCTCTTTGACTCTGAGTTGGGCGAGCTCAGAGTCTTGCTTGGCTTGAGCTTCTTCTGTCTCGGTTTTCTCGAGGCTGTCTTTGAGCTCTTCGATGAGTTTCTTTGTGCTGTCGAGTTCTTCGAGGACTTGGCCTTTGGCAATTTGGGCTGATTCTGATTTCTTCTTGTATTTTGGGATGTCCTCTTGTATCTTCTCCAGTTCACTTTGGATGTGTGTGCTCTTCTGCAATATGATAGAATGAACTTCTTACATATTCATGTTAGTAAGTCATGGTATCTGTTAGATATAGATTATATACATTGGTGCATGTACAGTTATACATACATCTAAGTTTCTTCGCGTAGGACTTTTTGTGTATGTCGTTTTTTTTCTCTCTCTCTCTTGTAGAACATTCTATATATAGTCTACAATGCTGTGCATAAATACAGGTACCCCAAGAACATCTTTCTCAATTCTTGACATAATCAAATAGAAATGAATTTTCATTTGCGGAGTTTGACTATGAAGTTTAGTAATGAAAATCTTATTAAATTTGGACAATTTTGCTTCTTCTTGATTAATATGAATTTTGGAAAAAGATTCATGTCATGTAAAGAAGAAAATAATTTCTTTTACAAGGATCAAGTTAAAGAAATACCTCCTGAACTTTCGCTTCCATTAAAGAGGGAGAAAAAAGTCAAATAAGGAAAATGATGATAAATTTCACGCTTCTAATCCTGATCAATATTATTTCAGTAGGAAAGTTCTAAACAAAAGTGTAGTTTCATCTTCAGGCCTAATAAATCTATGAAAAAAATATAAAATAGTTACCTCTAGAGACATTACTTTGTGAGCTTTCCAGTCGACGATGCCACCAAACTTACTGACCGCAGATTTAACAGAATCAATAGGCTGTGCAGTGTCGATGATACCTTTGTTCATACGCTCCAAGGTTTCAGCAGATAATGTTTTAGCTCGACTTCTTCCAACAGCCACAGGGGGGTTCCGAGCAATAATATCATTTCGATCTCCCATCTTTGAGTCATCTACTTCAGTTTTCTCACTGAAAGATGGAAAGTTGGGAGTGACTAGAGATGAATCTCCTGAGGACTGTGCTTCGTCGTTCTTTAGTTCATCCATTTCCTCTAGGACATGACACTGAATGTTAGTATAAAGAAATTGGATATAGTTATAAAAGAAATAAAATAAAAATAAATTGGATATAAATTCAGAACATGACAAGAAAAAAGATCAGAAACTAACAAGATACCTCAAAGTTGCATAGATGGTGCCAACTGATGGAATTATGTGTGACACAAGAAATAATCTGCTATTGTCATTCGAAATGAAAAGCTCTCCCTTTCCTGGAGATAATCAAATCACGAAAAGAATACATTTCAATGTTCATTCCGAATGAACTCTTCTCTAGTATTGTGATGCTCGAATGGAATTAGTCATTACTGACATCAGAATAAAGGTTTTATCTGCTACATATAACAGCATAATTAACGGAGACTAAAGTAGTTTAATCTAATGCATTTTTATATCCAAATAAAAGATTGAACATTTTCTAACAACCAGATTTATCTGTACAAAAATTGAGAAGGGTTCATCTTGGAATCTTCAAGTATGGATGGTGTAGATTATGATTAACCTTCTACTTCTCAGTTTACATTTTCCATTTTACAGTCAAATAAGTCAATACTCATGCAAGCCTATAGTTACTTTGAGATTTTTAGCAGACGGTAGCAGGCTTCTTTAATTGTATGAACTTCCTATTTGTAATAAATATAAGAAACAAGTAATACGTAGTCATCGTTTCATTCGAAACATGTGTCCTTTCAATGTGACCAAATGTTTTTGTTTATTTTACAAATTGACACCATCAGTAGTGTACATATTATTTGTGAAATGTTCAGCATAAATTTCCTTCAATTCTCAAAATTAAACATGGTGTTTCTCTTGGTTGTGCCTGGCCATGGAATTTTAGAAGACAGAAATGTAGATATCAGAGAAATAAGAAATCAGACGTATAACGTTGTTCAGTCTAAAATTTGAAGTTACGCAGGCCAGCTGAAACCATCAAATATTTCCCATTTCCTCTTTTTTCTTTCGCTTTTACAAAACTTTTGGTAAGATTGAAGACTAATAGGATTAATCAGTAATAATGTAGATATTATCCGGGAAATCAAATGCAATTAATGTGAATGAGTAGGCCTGCTTCAAAATTTGGAAACAGAATGTGCACATAATTTCCATCAAAAGAATGTGCACATAATCATGGGAAACTAATTAGATTCAATGCAACGACCAAGAAAAATATAATCATTATGATAAACAAGGCAAAGAATTAAGAACACCCAGAATCAAAAAAATCTTGAGAAGTGCAACAGAAACAACAATTACATGCACGTTTAACAATTGAACAAAACAAAAATAAAGAAATATAATGCAGGAACTTACTATAATTAACAAATAACACAACAAAATGCTTACTCGAGATTTTCTCCAAAGAAACAGAGAGAACTTCAATGAAGGAGGAGAGAGGATTGGGACGGAGAGGGGAGAGGATATGGGCCCCACCCTTCAAAGGATTGGACCGGGTCTCTCTGCCTTCTAAATTCTATTGCCCTCACTATTATTAGGATGTTCTCTCCCTCTCCCTCTCCCTCTCCCTCTCTCACTCTCTCATTTATTTTTCTTTTTTTTTTCCGGTTTTTGTCCAATATTTGTGAAGAGTGGAGATGTGGACCATACAATGGATTAGGGTGAACTCGTCTCCCAACTCGATTATAGAGGATTTTTGTTGTATTTTTTAATAAAAGGGGAAAATGTGTCGAGGCTCCAAAATGAAGATTCTGAGGTGGTCCAGCCCAACTAATTATTTCCATTACTATTTAACTCTAAAAGAGTGTAAAAAGTGTGGCCTAGCCCCAAAAACCTACCTTTATACATATGCTGTGTGTATTTTGACAAACATACCGAAAATGCCCTCTTCTCTCTTTTAGGAAACCGGCTCGTTGACTCCTCAATCCAGTGATCTCTCCCATCGCAGTTAAGGCGAAACGACGACGAAAAGCGGGGGGAAAGCGTGAGTTCCCTCCACTACAGGTCCGCTTCATCATCATGGATTATATATTGTCTAGTTTTATCTCTCACTCTCTCATTTATGAAATTATGGTTTTTTTCTTCAAATTTCAACAACCCCTTATGCGTTTTAAATCCACTCAATTACTCTTCATAACTATCTTCATAACTTTCAGCCACCCCATTGGCCGCCAATGACTTGATTTGCATTGTGTCTTTAGGCGAGAAGGCCATATTCTTGAAGCTAAGTTCGACAACAAGCTTTTTTGAACTGAAATTTGATGTGTCTAAAAGACTAAAAGTATATCAAGAAACTTTATCATTAATATATAAATCTGAGAGGCACCCCAACCTGAGTTTTTCAATTGATAATGAAGATGATTTGAAGTGCATGTTGGAGCACAATCGAAATATTAGATGTACGGAGATTCGCATGCAAGCTGCGGTTAATATAGAGTGTTTCACTTCTGGAAAAAAAATCAGAAAGTAATTACTGAAATGTAAGTAATTAATAAACTCTTTATAACGTTGGGCTTTGCGTGATGTAAACATAGTGATTTTAGGTTTCAAGGCACAGTCGAAAAATATTTTAAGTGTTTTTATTCTTCAACATTCAAGAGCCATTTATGCGCTAAAAATTCCCTTAATTACTCCTCATAACTATCCTCATAACTTTCAACAACCCCCCAACGGCCGCCAAAGGCTTGATGTGCATGGTGTCGTTAAACGAGAATGCTATATTCTTCATGATTTAAAGTGCATGTTGGAGCACAATCGAAATACTGGTTGTACGAAAATCCACATGCAAGCTGTTGTTAATATGGAGTATCCTACTTCTGAAAAAATCAGAAAGTTATTATTGAAATGTAAGTAATCAATGAACTCTATTTAAAACTGGGTTTTGTGTGATGTAAAAATTGCGATTTCAGGTTTCGATGCATAGTCAAAAAATATAGTTGTTATCTCTGATGGTTAGATGTTAACTCTTCATCTTACATGTTAAGTTTCTCTTAGATATGTTAACATTTACATAAAAATGTTAACTTTTATGTAACCATGTTAAAATTTTCATGAACTTGTTTACTTTCGTCGTAATGTGTTAACTATGCATATTGTCTGTTAAATTTTACTGCTCTATGTTAAGTTTTACGAAAAATGGTTAATTTTACTCCTAGTCAGTTAACGCTCACAGTTATCTTTTTGTTTACAAAAGAAGCTGTTAATTTAAAATATCAGAAGATAATATTATACTATAGTGTACAGGATATCTCACTGGTTGATTAATTTGTGCAGCACTGATGCCTCTTTGAATGCAGAATATAGTCATCCTCCTCCAGAAAATGTTTTCAATTCTGAGGGAATTAAAATGATTGCATGTCCGGTGAGAATGTAATGAGAGCTGATGATATTCTTAATGACACTTTCATCATTCCTCAATGGTGGCACACAACATTAACTGAAAAGGAGCAAAAATTTGAAACTGTAAATGAATTGAGACTAGCTTTGTAATACTTTTCTATAGCGAAAAAGTTTGACTATGAATTTGTAAAGAATGAACCCAAACGTATCCGAGTTTATTGTCGATATAAGGAGATATATGGATGCCCTTGGATGCTGTTTACATCTCCCCTGTTAAAAATAAAAAAATTGAAATCAAAAGATTTGTGAATGAACACAGTTGTGGACAACATACTAACTTGTTAGGACAATCACGTGCATCTCGCAAATTCATAGCATCCCAATTGCGACCTGTATTAAAGGTTCAGCTTGAAATCTGCCCAATTGATGTTCAAAAGGAGTTCCTTACTCGATATGAATTGAGACTTGAATACAGTAAGATATGATGGGGAAAAGAAAGAGCACAAGAGGATATGTACGGTGATAGTTATGAGTCTTATGATCAATTAAGATGGTAATTTTTACAGTTATTTTATTAAATGTACAAATTTTGTTCGTAGACGCTTATAGTACAATGTTAGCTATTAATTTATCATACAATATTTCACCCTTAGACGTTTCATGTTAAGTTTCATTGATATATTTCAGCTGTCACCGTAGGATGTTATGTTTCATGAATAACTGTTAGCTTTTATATTAAGACATTATCTCAGTTAGACAATACCTTTAACAGTTAGATGTTAACTTTCACTCTTAGACGATAACTTTAAAAATTAATTCTTATTTGCTCTAATGTATTATATTTACATGAAATGTGGTCACATTATTGTACAGATATGAGCAAATAGTGAAGCAAACGAATCTAGGAAGTTACATTTGCATTGACCAGAATGAAGGAAGGTTCAGAAGACTGTTTATATGTTATGTTGCATGCATCGTTGGTTTCTTAAATGAGTGTAGACCCCTCTTATTTTTTGATGAGACCTTTTTGAAAGACAGATACAAAGGCATGCTCCTGAGCGCTATAGCATACGCTGGAGACCAAGGGAAATTTCTACTTGCGTATTACATATGTGATCAGGAAAATATAGATAATTGAAGATGGTTTCTTTAAGACCTGTGGTCCATACTGTATGAAAGGTCAGACTCATACAATCCTCCCCAACAATTGGTAATTATTTCTGATGCTAACAATGGGATTCAAGAAGCCATGAGAGAATATTTTTCTGAAGCAATTTACTCAAGATTTGTTCTGCACCTGGTTGAAAATTTTAGATCAAAGCTAAAGGATTTGGGAATAAATATAAAAAATACAAGTTTTGGGGAATTTGCTCTAATCTGCTTGCCATAAATACACTATAGCGGAATCAAACGACTACATGAAGGAAATTTATGAGATGTCTCCAGCTGCATATGAGATTGCAATTAATTACTCGCCAGAGAAATACATTCTTTCCTGGCATTAGGTACTGCATTCAATCATTATGACGTTGTGCAGTTGATGTTAATTATCTCGCATATATATGAATTTTCCTTTCTATAGGTTAACTATGGCTGGTATATGTTAACTTTCACCTATATATATGTTAACTTTCATCTTTTTATGTTAACTTTTACTATTAAAGGTTAAGTTCTGTGGTCACGTGTTAATATTATTATATATTGGATGCATCATACTTTTTTTATTTTGATGTTTACAGATATGGTCATGTGACCTCTAATATCGCAGAATCCTTTAACAGCTAGATACGTGAAGCTCGATTGTTATGTAGAGCATATCTTTGTCCTAAAGCTGAGCAGATTCGAAAATAAATTATGATTCGTATGAACAACAGACGCATAATGGCTGATAAGTGGACAAACTATCTTTGTCCTAAAGCTGAGCAGATTGTTGGAGAAAATATGAAAAAGGATGTACTTTAGATATTAAGCAATCTAGAGATGATATATTCGAAGTGCAATCACATAGAACTACTCATGTTGATTTGGAGAAGAGGACATGCATTTGCCGAGCTTGGGACATAACTCATATTCTTTGTGTGCATGCTTGTGCAGTCATTATTTATATAAAAAGAGATGTATTAATATTATGATTGGTTTATGTCCGTAGAAGCATTTAAGAAGAGCTACGATGAAATACTATATCCCATGCCAGATTATGAGAAGCGGAGTGTGCCCAGGGATGAAATCTAGATTT
Organism: Asparagus kiusianus; assembly: GCA_022839385.1. Taxonomy (NCBI): domain Eukaryota; kingdom Viridiplantae; phylum Streptophyta; class Magnoliopsida; order Asparagales; family Asparagaceae; genus Asparagus; species Asparagus kiusianus. The sequence continues at coordinate 140,499 of BQKN01065177.1, forward strand.
TGCCATCAATTACCACTAAGAGGAGGGGAAGTAATAGAACAAGACGCATAAACAATAGAACCATTTACAAACGTCCAGTTAAATGTTCTCAATGCAAAGCTGAGGGTCACAATCGAGCAACTTACAATGAGTCAATCGATGATTAGTGTAGACTGCTTCTTACAATAATACTTTTGCTAGAGAAATATAGGTTGTGCAGAATTTTACAGTATAGTGTGGAAGACTTTTGTAATCTGTGAAGTTGTAAGACTAATCATATTGCCCATTGAAGTAATATCTGCTGTAAGGATGCAAGATGTTTTGTGTAGGGTACCTATTTATGTTAACATGTTAATTATCTCTTAACTATTACAACTTTTAGCTAAAAAATGTTAACTTTCATCCGAATATGTTGAGTTTACATTGGTGATTGTTCCAATAGTCATTTTCCAACGGCTAACTGCCTGACTATTCCACTAGTCATATACCAACGGATAGCTTGTTGTTCCAAATGTAATATATAGTGTGAACAAAGCAATGCTACAACCTCATAGAATTATCAATCATCCCTTGATTCCTATTTTGAGACTGTGAGATGAATATATCGGAGGGGTCTCAAGCACTAGAAGATGTATGTTATTTTCTGCAAAATTCCAACACCCCTCAAGCAGTGCAAATATGGGAGGAATAAAGGTAGATTCTTCTGGGGATGTGTAAAGTTCCCAAATAAACAATGCAAGTTTTTTACTTGGGCTCACAATGATAATGTAATGAAGGAGAATATTCTAGTTTACTAAGAATTGCCCATTGAAGATGAGATAACAACCAAAACAAAACAGTTGAAGAAAGCATTAAAGCAATCAAACTGTGAAGTCGAAAAATGGAAATATTGTTCATTCTTTCTATGTTGTTTCTATATGGTTCTAATTTTCTTAAACATTGTGATTTGTAAATTGAAAATGAATTAAAGATAATTCAAGTTGTAATTGAACATTGTGACTTGTAAATTTTATTAAACATTGTGACTTGTAAGTTTTTTAAACATTGACATGTTAACTATTACTAAAAATGTTTAAATTTTAGATTGACATGTTAACTTTTTCTGAAAGTGGTTAACATTCAGATTGACATGTTAACTTTTACTGAAAGTGTTTAACTTTTACTGAAAGTGTTTAACTTTTACTGAAAGTGTTTAACTTTTACTGAAAGTGTTTAACTTTCAGATTGATATGTTAACTTTTACTGAAAGTGGTTAACATTTAGATTTACATGTTAACTTCTACGGAAAGTGGTTAACTTTCATATTGACATATTAACTTTTACTGAAAGTGGTTAACTTTAAGCGTAATAGGTTATCTTTCATAGGTACATGTTATCTTTTCTTATAAAATGTTAACTTTTACTGGAATATGTTAACTTGACGGACGTAAAGGTTAAGTGTTGCCTTTTCTTTCCTTCTCCTGACGACGTTCAGGTTAACATGTTGTATCAAAACTAAATAACTATTAAATACATGTGGTAGCAAAAATACCAAAAATACATTAACAACAATAAAGTTAAAGCTTGCGGCATAGTTTGTCATCCACACTATCAACCATTTACACAACTAAATTAATATACAAGAAAGTTTTGTTCTCATCCTTATCTGTTTAATTTCTCAATTTTTAGAACAACTTTCATCCATCCTTTTCTAATGTCCCCCCTTGATTATTCTGTTCCCATCCTTCCATCAAAAGTTCGGCTGCAAGCCTGGCACAGATAACGTTAGACTCATCATCGAGATTAGTTACCTGAATCGTATCAACCCCACGAATTATAGCTTTTATATATAAGGGAACGAAAAGCTCACAATCAAAACTGTATGATATAAAGTCCAAAGCTAGTTAGATATATGATGCTGGATGTAGGCGTTAAAAATTGCCTATAGGTCCTCAAACACAGTTCAAGATAAGGAGAAGACGATAAACGTTATTATCCAAGTCAAGGGAATTTATCCGACACCAGTAAGTGTATGAGGTGGATCAGTAGAATGTACAAGTCAGCGAAGCGATGAACCGTACACAAAACAAGCGAACTTGAGGGGTCACAAATCGCCAAAATATCAAAAAGATAAACAAATTGCCACTCGGCGGCTTGTGTAAGTGCGAGTCACCAATTAGTGGCTCGCACCTATGCGAGCCAGCAAATGGTGGCTCGCACCCATGCGAGCCAGCAAATGGTGGCTCGCACAGTCCCGAGCCACCAGGACTCCTTTTGACTTCAAAACCTCCTAAAACGTAGATTTCGATGATTTTTAAGGATTCTTTCGTCTCAGAACCTCCCCAACTGTTTTGAGGTTATCCTTAAACGCGTTTAAACGGTTATAAACTACAGATGACGTTTAAACACAAATTCTTATTCAAAAGGATATCTCCAAAGGCCTATAAATAGAAGCCTAGGGTCTTCTTTCAAGAGGATCTGAAGTTGAGAAGGCGATGTGCTGTCAAATTATCCAGCTAACCACGAATTTCAGAGGAGAATTATCAGATTTTGGCGAATACTTTCATAAAGAAAGTTCTTCGAAAGGTTTGTGATTCTTTCCCCTTCTTTCCTCCGGATTAAACTTGGTTTTAATTTTGAGAAGAGCCACAATCTCGCTTGGTCGTAATTGTCGCTTCCGCAATTGTTTCCTTTGTAAAACAAGAGCGTAGTTATACTGTCAATCGGGTTTGATCTACGGTGGTCCACGGACTAACGCGTCACCGGCACTGGCAAAGATCTCACTCAAAGCAGCGGGAGATAAACTACTGCTACGTTTTGTTTGATAAAGTTATAATCTTTATTTTTTATTGTAAGAAGATCTTATAAAAGGATCAACTTTTCTTTCAGTTTGAACTTGTAATCGATAAACGGTGTAACAGGTTTAAAAGTAATGGAAAAGGTAACTTTAACCCAAACAAACTGGCGACCACAGTGGGACACGATAGCTTTTCTGCCGAAGCTGTAGTGTCGCAACCAAAGATCATCATCCCGATCAACGAAGAGGTCGAGTACGAGTTCGACCAGGCAAAGTATGAGGAATACTTATCCTTATCCTCCAGGTCATCCACTCCTCGTAGGAATAGGCGGGACTCCACAAGGAAAGGCTGAGGGCACTTGGATCTAAAGGTTCAAAACCAGGATCCTCATCTCGCAGCGGCTCAAGGCATACCCTGCAAAGCTGAAGCCACTACTGAAAACGCGCCGACCTTATCCAAGAGAGCGCGTCAAAGACGACGTCAACGCCTTGCACGCCAATTGGCCAAAGCTTCCGAGCTAGTTGATGGAATCCGCTATGAAGCGGATCCGAAGTCTAGAAGACACCAACCACCACGGCAGCAAGCGGGCGACTGGTCCAAATCAACGGCGAATGAGTGGGTCCCCGTTAAGAGGACACGTCCAACTCTTGAAGAACGGATCAAGAAACACCACGCTTTACTCGCGCATGCAAGAATTCTAGTGCAAGAGGCCAAGAAATTGCAAGCAAAAGATATAGACAACAGACTGTCAAAACCACGTCAAATCTGGAGGCCGAAATCCAAAACGAGACCAGAAAAAGACCAACTATCGGCTGCTGGCTCGGCCAGGGCCGAGCCACTAAATGCTGGCTCGGTCAATGCGGAGCCACTAAATGCTGGCTCGGCCAAGGTCGAGCCACCTACTGCTAGCCCGTGGCACCACCAAGCCGTTCATCCCCTATTCGTAGAAATTTCGCCTCTCGCGACCAGTTTCGAGTCTCCGACAGCTCCTGTTTCTATTCCGATGACTTCCTCACCTTCAGTAAGACCTCGCGACAGTGTGGACTTGTCCTGATTTAAAGTGAGTATTACGGATCATCTCGGTCCTTTGCATAAAAATGAACCCTGGATGACACGACAGAATGGGGGTCGTACGCGATGCCCCAGTAGGCCAAAGACCTCTCCTACAGAAAAAGTACCGATAACCACTCTCCTCGGATTGCGAGTTAAAGTCCAAGAGCCCGTTGGGTCCTTACGCGCACGAAGGTGTGGGTTCAAACGAGCGACTCTTGAGAATAACGACAAGGCGTTATACCCTCAAAGAGAGCTATGTTCGTCGGAAGACGACGACGTCAGAATGGGGGAACCATGCCAGCATAAGATAGGTTGCTCCGATAAGCATATCGACGAGTTGTACTATCAGGCTGGGGGTATGAATAAATCTTGGAAGAGAAATACCTGGGAAACAGATTCTCTTTGTCCATGTACCAAACTCATTAAGATGATATTATTAGAGTGTAACTGCTCCAAGACCGCCTCGTAGAGAATTTTGGTATTTGAGAGACTTTCTACAGAAACGCTAAGACACAAGTCAAGACGTTTCTGTAAAAGGAAGCTAATTCTTCAAGAACGTGGATTCTCAGAAGTCACGATTAATATGACAGACAAGGGAAAGTCCACGCGACACTTCAATCCCGAACCTTTTCCACAAACATCTCAGCGATTAACTCGACTACAAACCGGGGCTATCAGGCCTAGAGATTATAGGAGAATTCAGAGAGGGCAGTCCACAGACGATAAAACGTCAGACGCTAATTCTATGATCGCTTCAGATGCCACTATGTCCATCACGGGACAGACTCGAGAGTCATTCATGATCACCACTGAACAGATGGCTCAACTACTTCAAGAAGCTTTAGCTAAGCAGAAAGAGGACTTTAAAATCGAAATGGATATGGCTGTGCAACGGGTTAAGAATTTACATGTCCAACAACTCCAACAGTTGTCAAATCAGTGCGGTGAATCTAGTCATCGCCAGGCTACCAATCAAATAGATAGCGACTCAGAGATAGAGGAAAATGTTAATACCAATATTCTATTAGAAGATAAGAATACTGAAGATGTCCTTAACACTGGGGGTGGTACCAACCTCCCTCCCCAAAATCGCCAGAAGAAAGATGCAGGCGAAGACCTTAAGATGAAAGACTTGGAAAGTAAAATCAATGCTTTGATGTCTGCTCAAGAAGTAAAAAAGACTGGCATTCCATGTCCTTACCCGAGAGAGTGGGACTCAATTCCATATCCAGCAAAGTTCAATTTGATTAACTTCATGCCGTTCGATGGAAGGGGTTCCCCTACTCACACTTGATTTATTTCAAGTCCCACCTAGGGATCATTTCTGGCAATGAACCTCTGATGGTGCGATCATTCGTAGGAACCCTTCATGCACCTACCTTTGATTGGTACCACCGTCTTAAACTGGGAAGTATCAATACCTGGGATGACATAGAAAGCATGTTTCTTGCTAATTTCTTTGACGATGACACCGAAGTGTCGATCGGAACACTCTTTGAAGAGAAGCAGAAAGATGGAGAGCTCGTTGAGAACTTTGTTAAGCGCTTCCGGAACAAGGCAATGAACTGCCGAGATCCAGTCATGGAGGAATTCATCCTCCAAACATGCCACAATAACCTCTCCTTAGACGTATTAGAAGCTATGGGCACTGGGCCATCTAAAACATAGAACGAGTTGAAAGTGCGAGGAGAGCAGGCTGAACGCTTCCTCAAAAGGAAGAAAGCTGAAAGGGGGCAACCGGCAAACAATACCCAGAAACAGAACTTTACCCCTCGTGGTAAAGGGAAGGGGCAAGCGAATGCAGTAGATGCAAATTAGACGTTTGAGTTACAACCCCAACAGCAGCCGCAACAACAAGCGCCGAAGCAACAAACGCCTCAATGGCAACAACGACCTCCAAGTCAATAGAAAACTTCTGAGCCAAAATTCCCGAAGGAATACTCCTTCAAGGAAGATGAGGTCCTTGGTATCTTTAAGTATTTACTGGAGAACAATAAGATTAAGCTACCCCCAATCACCGATCATGAGGGAGCTAAGAAAATCACAGATCCGCGATATTGTGCATTCCACCGGACAGTTCATCATCCCACGAAGACATGCTATGCTCTCAAGGACAAGATTCAGGCCTTGATTGATGTTGGAATCATCACTCCAAAGCAGCCTAAAGAAAAAAAAGTGGGCGCGAATGCAGTTTCTATTAGCTTTGGTTCTGTCCCTCTGACATGGTTTCAGTCAGAACCCGTATCCAAAGTACAAGTGAGGATTGTCAACGATGATCCTTACGGACAACGTCAGCAAGGATTCGTACAACACGTAACTCCTAGCGGCAAAATTCTTTGGGTCCACCCGGACTTGCTCGAAGATGAGCAATGGGCAGGATCCTCATCTAAAAAGAAGTCCAAAAGTAAGGGCAAGACCTGCTATCCCACCACAGCGATTCCTAAAAAAGATGATGAAGGTATCCCTACCTTATCACTTTCTGAAGATGAACGAGAGGCTCTTGTCACCAGGGATGGGAATGAATATCATTATAAATACCCCGAAACCTCTGACGCAAGTGCCAAGACATTAGCAGAACTGGGGGTGGTCACAACTCCCCCTGCACCAGCTGGAAAATCTTAACAGAAGCCAGACAATAAGCAAAAAGAGAAAGAGCCTCAACCTCAGGAGGCTCAGAACCCGAAGCAATCTCGATTCAATCGTCCGATTGGGAGAGATAAACCAGGAAGTTCAAACACTCCTTACCGCTTTGATGTTATGGCTCAGCTAGCTAACATCCCAGCGAGAATAACTTTATATGAGTTATTGTGCCTCTCCAAGGATACTAGAGAAGCCTTGCGAGAAGCTTTAGCCGATTCTGACGCGTTCCTTACTCAAGTCAAGCCGGCCCGCGAAGAAACAGAATCATCAGTTCAGCTTTGTAATTTATCGGCCAAACAATTCCCTCATATTATGTTCACTAAGGATGATATGCAAGTGAAGAATTCAAAGCATGATAGGCCTCTATACTTCATCAGATACGTTGGCTCCAGTATTGTTAACTGGGTCCAAGTCGATCCGGGTTCCGCTGTTAGCATCATGCCACTCCGATTGATGTACAATCTCGGAATCCCAGCGAGCAAGCTAGCTTCCATAGGTACCGTTATATACGGATTCAATACCAGTGGATCGAGACATTTGGGTAAGATTCGGATAAAATGCCAACTTGGGGATTTAAAGTCCGAAGTTACTTGCTACGTGATCGATGCAGAAACTTTCTATAATTTACTATTGGGTTGACCATGGATCCATGGTAATCTTATAGTTCCCTCTACTCTTCATCAGTGTCTAAAATACATAGACGCCAATAATGAAGTCAAGACGGTGGTCGTGGATAAGCAACTGTTCAAGGGGTTGGAAAACTATTTTACCGACTCCCTCCTTTACGGTGCTAAATCCGATACTGAATTATCAGCGTAAGGTACGGATAGCGGGGAAGAAGTTGACACCGAAGCCGAACTTGATTACAATGGCGGTTTTGTACTGAATGACATTGTACCCTTTGTAATCGGTCTTGACGATGGTGAATCGTCATACGGTAGTTGTAATTGGCAACTTGTTGAAGAAGTAATAAATAGCGATTTAGAGTACCCACCGTGTTTGGCTAATGTAATGCAGGGATTGTACGATAATCCCGACATACACATGCCGCTTCAGTCGTTTGCTTCACAAAAAAGCTCTACCAGAACTCGTTTGGAACAACCTTTGTCATTCCTGCTAAAGCAGGTGGTGAAAAGGAGTTAGTTTTCGGTAAATGGGAAGTATCTCCGCCATCGTATCCCTTTTTAGACGAAGATAAAGATGATGAGAGATCTGGCCTTCATTTATCCAGGTATAGTCAACAGGCGCATGATTTCATGAAAAAATGGGGATACAATTTTGCACTCGAAGAAGGTCTTTGTTTTGGTCGAGGCCCACGAGTTCCACCTCGTATAGCCTATGTACCGAAAGGAAAACCCGATAATTATTATGGCTATAAAAGAGGTATGGTCTATGCTTCTGATAACGAATGTTGCTAGCAAGTCATCGACCACTTAGCGAACCAAGATGGATATTCATCCGACTCTTCTAATTGGGATTCAAACGTCAGCCTGGGAGAAGTACTCAAAGGCCTGATGTCGAATATGACCACAGTCGATCCTTTTATGATTCAAGAAGATGATCAATTGCCGACTTGGGAGGACCCATGGATTCATCATCTAAATATTCAGTATAGAGACCGATTCGAGCAAAGAGAACCTCCTACCGAAGATAAAGTGGTCCAGGTGAATATGGGTGATGAAACGAATCCAAAGCCAATATTCGTAAGTGATAGTCTTCCACCAGATGAAAAAGAGGAGTTAATCTCCCTCATCAGAGAATTCATAGATGTTTTTGCCTGGAATTATGAAGATATGCCAGGTCTTGATCCGAACGTGGCAGCCCACCGTCTTAACATTAAATCGGATGCAAAACCAGTTAAACAACAGCAAAGACGATTTCGCCCGCAAATCATGGAAGCGATTGAAGAAGAGGTCAAAAAATTAATCAATTCTGGTTTTATCCGGGAAGAACAACATCCGAATTGGCTCGCAAATATTGTTCCGGTCCTCAAGAAAAATGGGAAAATAAGGATATGCATCGACTTCAGAGACTTGAATAATGCATGTCTGAAAGATGATTTCCCTCTCCCCATCACAGATGTTATTATCGATAACATGTGTGGGTTTGAGAGAATGTCCTTTATGGATGGGTTTTCAGGTTACAATCAAATCAAGATGTACCCGGAGGATGAAAAACATACCGCATTTAGGACACCTCTGGGTGTTTTCTGCTATACAGTCATACCTTTTGGATTGAAGAATGTATGCACCACTTATCAACGGGCAATGTCTAAGATTTTCCAAGAACATCTTCGAAAAACTGTTGAATGCTATGTCGATGACTTAGTAGTGAAAAGTCGTAACAAAGATGATCATATCAAAGATCTAAGGACGATGTTCGACCTCATGCGAACTCACCAATTAAAAACGAATCCTACCAAGTCTTTCCTTGGAATGTCCAGCGGTAAGTTTCTAGGATTTGTCGTCACTACGATGGGTATCCGCATCGACCCCGACAAAGTAAAAGCAATACACGAGTTGCAACCCCCGAGAAATCTCAAAGAACTTCGAGGATTACAGGGGCGGCTGGCCTATATACATCGGTTCATCTTAAATCTATCTGGGAAATGTCAGCCATTTTCCAAACTCACTAAGAAGGGTGTATCCTTCGTCTGGGATGACGCTTGCCAAAAGGCATTCAAGGATATCAAAGCATATTTGTCGAATCCTCCCGTTCTGGTGGCACAGAAGTCAGGTAAACCGTTCTTAATTTATATTAAAGTGATGAACCACTCGTTAAGTGCTTTACTTGCACAAGACGATGACAACGGTCACGAACAGGCCATTTATTACTTGAGTCGAACTTTGGTTGGTGCTGAGTCTCGGTATCCAATGATTGAGAAAGAATGCCTCGCCTTAGTATTTATTATCCAAAAGATGCAACATTACTTAGTAGGACAAACGATTTATGTTATTTCCAACGTTAATCCGGTCTGAGTATTTATGACACAACCAGCCTCTATGAACTGGAAACTAGCAAAGTGGGCACTACTCCTATCTCAATACGATCTGCACTTCAAACAACAGAAGTCGGTAAAAGGACAAGCAATTTGTGATCTTCTAGCAGCTAACCCCATAGCGGATACAGCTGAGTTGTATGATGATTTGCCCGATGAAGCTCATGAAGTTAATACTATGTTTCATCAACCGGTATGGCAACTATATTTCGATGGAACTTCCCCGAGCGACCAATACAGCAAGCGCGCCCGGTAATTCTAGGATCTCCGCAGGAGTCGGAGTTGTCCTAGTTTCTCCAGAAAAACATGTGATACCCCGAGCCTACTCATTGATAGGAAAGTGTTCGACTAATGTCGTCGAATATAATGCACTCCTTATCGGGCTTAGTTTCACCAAAGCGCTGAGGGTCGAATATCTCGAGGCTTTTGGTGATTCTCAACTAATAGTCAACCAAATCCGGGGAGAGTACGAAGTCAGAAATCAAGACTTAGTACCCTATCACAAGGCGGCCATCAAAATGACAAGCTCGTTCGAACAATTATTCATTGAGTACATTCCACACCTCCAAAATGCATACGCAGACGCGCTGGCAGCATTATCGATATCTTTGGCACAACCTCCTAAATCTGAACAATCCATTGCCGTCAGAACCCACCAATTGTTTGTGTCAGATTGCGCCATTAATGTTAAGGAAGCATATATAGCTAGGATCGATCTCGAGCCCTGAGACTAGAGATTTCCTATAATTGACTATGTTGTGAATGGTATTTTGCCACAGAACGTAAAAGAAAGGGACTCGGTTCGAAGAAGAGCTTCGAGATTCTATTACAATTCAACAACCCATACACTATATCGTCGTGCATACGATGGGTTATTACTCCGATGCCTCTCAACCAGGGAGGCAGAAGAGGCTCTTAAAGAAGCTCACGACGGAATCTGCGATGCACATCAACCCGGTCCCAAACTCTGTGACCGACTCAGAAGAATAGGATATTATTGGCCAACCGTGGTCGAAGACGTGGTTGACTACTCTCGACGGTGCCATGCGTGTTAAATACACACAAATTACATGCACCAACCCCCGGAACACCTTCACCCCTCGACTACTTCATGGCCATTCGAGACTTGGGGGATGGATATCGTTGGTCCTATCTTCCCACCATCAGTTAAAGGTGACCGCTTTATTTTGGCAATCACCGATTATTTTTCAAAATGGGCCGAAGCAGTCCCACTCAAAGAAGTGAAGACAAGCGATGTCGTCAAATTTATCAAACACCACATCATCTATCGATATGGCATTCCAAGACGAATTATACACGACAACGGTCCTCAGTTCGTGAGCAATGTTTTCATTAAATTCTTCAAAAAATTCAGGATTGAAGACATCTCTTCTACAACATATAATCCTACAACAAACGGGTTAGCTGAGACGTTCAACAAAACAATCATAAATTTTTTGTCAAAACTCGTAAAAACTAACAAGCGAGACTGGGATGACAAACTCGGCGAAGCCCTTTGGGCCTATCGTACCACGGTCCGCACGCCCACCGGGGCCACTCCGTATTCACTAGTGTACGGATGCGAAGCTGTTCTCCTTTTGGAAATTCAGATTCCATCCCTTCGTATCGCTCTCACAACAGGGATGATGACGGAAGAACAACACCAGAAACGTCTCGAAGAACTTGAGATGTTAGACGAAAAGCGCTTGCAGGCTCAACAACAAATTGAGTTTTATCAAGCCAGAATCTCTCGTGCTTTCGACAAGAAAGTTAAGCAATGAAGCTTCAAGGAAGGAGACTTGGTTCTCGCCATCCGGCGTCCTATGATACTCAATTTTAAGAAAAAAGGTAAATTTCAACCCAAATGGGAAGGACCGTTTGTGATAGAGACGGTCTACTCAAACGGTGCATATCGCCTAATCACTAAAGATGGTGATAAGATCATGATGCCAATAAATGGTAAGTTCTTGAAGAAGTACTATCCTTAGTACGCTCATAACAGATTTTTTAAACGGGAAGTTCCTGGAAGAATACCATATATAATATTCTTAAGGATAACCCGTAACCGATCGGTTGTTCTAAAAAGGACCTATCATCTAAACAATTCAAGTCTGGTCAAACTTCGACTATGATTAGTATTCACACTCCCACTTTCATTCGATCAAACCTTTTTACAGTTAGGACCATAACCAAAATCTCCACTCGATTCTTTCCATGAACGAGAGGCCCACTCTCAAGTCGTTTTCCCTTTCGATAAACGAATGACTTCACCCCTTTCGAATGACCAAACCTATAAAAGTTAGGGTCGTCTCGATATCCCTTTTTGGTCAAAACTGTCAAATGACTGTGGTCAAGATTGTGTTTCTTTTCGATAAACGAAAACATTTCACTCCTTTCTCTTCAGCCAAACCTATAAAAGTTAGGGCTGGACTCCGAATTTCATCTTGATAAACAAGAAGACTTATTTCCAGACCAGATAACCAATACTATAAAAGTTAGGGTTAACTGAATCCTCTCGATTCTCAGGGTGGAGATCCCACTCTTAGTTTCAACTCACAGATTCTTAAAGTGGAGATCCCACTTTAAGTTTCTTCTACAGCCAATGATAGAATATAAAATTCTTCCTCTTTGGTATCGGGTTCACTTCTCCCTTAAAAGAAGGACTGAAGATAGAATATAAAATTCATCATCTTCAGTATTAGGTTCGTCGTTGTCCTGTAAAAAGACACTACATTCTAATAACTCCATGATCCATACCTTACGCGTATGGGGAATTTTATCTCGAATCCTAAGCAGAGATAAGTCGGCGCCTAATATGCGCCGCCGGTTAGACTTTTACCATAAGAAAATGACTAAGTCTACGTATTCAAATTCGTAGCATTAAGTCTAAAGGAGTTCATTCCTTTAGCACAACGTTACTTGTGAAACGGATCTAGATAATTCACAGGCTAGCCCGATTCAAACAGTAATCGGTAAAGGCATGTCAAATCCGTTGATGGCTGAGGATTTACCAAAAATCCTATAAGTATTATGGTTGATTATTCTAAACAGAGTGAGAAATCATAATAAGAATTAAAGTAGACTGAACAAAACACGCATGTCACTAACAAAAAACAATTGTTCAGATACAACAGCCGCAGTCACTTTACATTGAACTTTTGACTAATAATTTGCTGCTCTAGCTTAGCTAACTCTTCAGCATAAGTACGTTCAAGCTCACGTTGCAGCTCTGTCTTGAAAGAGTCCTCAGAAGCAGATAGGAGTTGGGCAGTTTCTTCTTCCATTTTGGCTAACCTTTCCCTCGAGAGAGTCACTTTGCTAGACATCACGGCTTTGCTATGCTCCTCCCCGGCCTTGGTCACCTCCAAAATAGTTCTTCGTTATTTTGCTTCCGCCAGTTTCTTTTCAAGCTCCGCTATTTTAACGTCAACGGAGGCTAACGACAAGTCAATTTTGCGTAAATAAGCCAATCTTTCAGAAAGAACTTCCTCCTCTTGGTCGACACGCTTCCTCTGCGCCTGGATCCCGAGCCCAACGGATGCTCGAGATTCACGCCATGTCTGTAGACGAGCCTCCATTCGCGCAGCAACATAGCCAGAAACACCAACAGATTGGAGCTCTTGTAGTTTCACAAATTTGCGCTCTAATTGATTCACATCGTCGGTCAAAGCTTCAGCTATATTGAGAGAACCAATGTCATTTATTAAGGCTATTTTGCACTCAAGGACCGGTCGGAAGTGGCTGAAAGGGATATTCTTTTCCAGGAGTTTGTCGGTTAACGACTCTATGAAATTAAAGAAGTTGCCGACCTCCAAGCAAGGGAGAAGCTTATCGGGATCATCATCAGATAATAAAGCATCAACAGCCTCGCGAAGTTGAGACAATAATCCTGCAACAAAAGAAAAAAGGAAGCGCAAGATCATAAATATCCCATAATTATAAGTCAGTAGAAATAAAACAAAAGAGATATCGCGCGAGATTTACTAGTCCTCGAAGAGCTTTCTCTAACCGACACACTACACCCATTTCTAGTCGTTCAACTTCATGCGTCGTAGGAAGCATTACGGGTGTAGTAGCCGTTGAAGCACCAACTTCTTCAGTTGGTCTCACGGCCTGTTCAGTCGAACTCCCGCTAATAGTTGTAGTAGGTACAATAGTTGGCATTCCCAAAGAAACCGGGAGTTGTTGCTGGAAGCCTGATGATCGAGCATCAATAACAACGCATGCCAAAAGCAAGAAATCGAGACCCTCAGATTCACCAGACTTTCCGTTAGGAGTAGTTGTATCAGTCTTAATGACTAGTCCTACGATTTGAACCCTCCGATGATTAAATAAAAGATCACGAATAAAATAAGTGAAACATGGGAATAAGAACTATACTTGCAGGCGAGTCAGCTGTGATTATTGGATCGGCAGCCTCGTATTGGGCTTGTTCGCGCAACATATCATCAAGCAGTATATCCTCCGAGGCCGAGACCGGATCAAGTAAGGCTGCACCTTCCTCTTCAAAAGATGGGCCACGGGAAACCCCCTCGTCGCCTTGACCCTCTGTTGTCGCATCTACAAGAAAGTTCAAGAGTTAAAATACAAACTGTTTCGACTCACCAGACTTACAACAAAAATCAAATAAGATTCACCTTTAACGGCAACGCTAGGTTCATGCACCCTGTCGCTTCGATCTACCTCTTGCAGCTTTTCTAACAGAGTAAGAAGTATAGAAATAGTTAGCGGGAATACGAATTCTCCATCGTTCAGTTCCCGCCACCCGAAAGATGCGCTACTGGTTTTAAGTATACCTGGACTCTCAGCCTGTTCGGTTAAGCCTGGCTCGACATCGTGACCCGTGCCGGTCTCATCAGGAATACTTATCTCAGCGTCTGTAGGCTCTTCGAGCTTGACTCCCGGAGTTGGTTCCGAGAAGTCAATATCAGGGGAAGAAGCGTCAAAAATAAAGTCGCTTGCAAAATCTTCTTCTGCGAAGCGCGAAATTGTTTAAGTCCGAAAGCTCAACATATACCAGAAGAAACTATATGAAGAAGTACTGACCCCTTTTAGCTGTCAGTCCTTGAGTCGCCGGTCCCATTTCAAGGTTGCTCCGTCATTTAGAAGCCAGCTTCTTACGTTTAGCCGGACGTTCCTCCTCTGGATCCATAGGCCTCTCCTCAGAAAATTTAGAACGTAATTCGTGCCTTGGAGTGACCTGAGTTACGGGTCGGGATCGTGTCCAATGAATAAGGCTGGGTTCTTCTCTCTCTTCTTCAGAAGCTGCACCTAGGATTTCAACGGACATCTTATTAGGATAAGTGAACAAGACTTGCATCTTTGGCTTCTTTAGAGGAGGCGAAGGTTTGGACAATCGAAAGCGCGAGTTCTTTCAGCAATTGCTAATTCAAATAACTCTAAGGAGAGAGGATCTAACACACATGTTTCTAGCTCCTCTTCTCCGCCATCGCCACCAATCTCTACACCTCCCCCCAATATGAGGTTCCGTAGTAGGCTCCCTCTGCATTGAATGACTAGAAGGGCCCACCGGTTCCCTCCTTCTCCTCTTTTCGAGCTTGGATTCATATACCATTCGAGTAGCAACTCGAGAAGCTTCTTCATCGGTTGACTTGGTGATCGTTTGAACTGGTACGTGTTCATTGGCCGCCAAGAGCCACCGGCACTATAGAAAAGTCAGCTCCAACTTACGCTCGACACCAGAAAGGTTGAACTTGGCACCGGTACAACCAGTGATGTTCCAAAGCCATGCTCAAGCCCCATCCACTAAACCTCCATGAGTCCAGACTGTCGGTTCGGGTTCCTGATATAAATCTGATCGTAGTCAAACTGATGGGCGAACCGACATGGCAAGTAGGGTTCTATGTAACAATGGTTTTAAACCCGGAAGACCACATAGCCCGGCCGGATATTAACCAGCCAATCGAAGCAGCCCGAATCGAGGGAAGTCCGACCTGTGTTCGGCTTCTCTACATCTATCAATGAGTCGTCGTACTGACCTGAAAATCGTGGGAAGCAAGTAGGGAAGACCCAGCACTTATGATTTTGAAATTGCTTCCTGACCTCTGCAAAACCTCGACCCTTCCACTTGTAATTTTCTATTGTTTGGAGAAAAGGAAGGGAGGGATTCACAAAAGTGGGGCCGACATCATATCTGATCGATGAAGCACCAACCAAGCCATTAAGGAGTTCCACCTTTGTGAGGGGAATCTGAGATGGTGGTGAATTCCCCTTCTGAGTGAATGCATTCACGATCTGGTGAAGCCCTCTGTAAATACCAGCGGTCATTGTCAGAAGAAGACATAGGTTTTTTCAGTGAGCAAGCAGAACCGTGGGAAACAAAACTTCTAGGGGAAGTGCGTCAGTGGATTGGTATGGCACTACACACTTCTTCAGCGAGATAGCAAGATACCCAGCAAGTAATGCCATAGGCCGGATTGGTTTAACTCCTTGCCACAAGAAGGTTTGGAACTTCGTTCCAATAGCAAAGCCATCCTCAATACCAGCCGTGGTGTAAGACTGAGCATTCGACTTCTTGATTAGCTCATTTACTTCGGAGGTGGTCAGCGACGATAACTCACGAATTGGTTCATCCAGAACGTTGTTCGTGTTCTTGAAAAGATAATCCGCGAACTTCTTCAAACTAATTTGTGGTCGCGGCTTCTTTGATAATGGATCAACACCCGCAAGAGCTATGTGGTAGTGGCAGGCAAGATCCCAGAAGGTGTTGTAGCGGTTAGGAGTCCGCGACTTCAACTGCTGCAGCTCCCTGTTAGAAGGAAAGTATTCCTGATAAATCATATTCCCCATCGGAAGACCGGAGACTTTATACATCTCGTGCAATGCTAATCCCAACTCCCCATGCTTGGTCAAGAACGTATTGGTGTCAGGATTGTAGAGTTCCAACAGCGCTAAAAAATGAGGGACACTAATGGTAAGTCCATAGGTGGTGGCGTGGACGGCTGCATATAAGCCACTAGCCTTCAAATCCTCACCAAATCGGTCCAAGATATAGTGGCTCAAACGACTCCATCATAGTCTATCCGATGAATTACCCAGCCATAACATCGATGGCTGGTTGCTGGCATTTCTCGACCTAAAACTGCGAGCCGATTCTTCACAGTGTCAGCAACAGTGAAGATCTCACCTTTAAGTGGGTCATTCAATCCCGTGATCCCCAGATGTAACCTTGTTATCCGGTTCCGATTACTTGAGCCGGGAGTTGCGCCATGAGTAATATAGCCACAGTGAATGTGCTCATATTCTTCTGTTAATCTCCATTGTTAGACCCTAGAGGGGGGGTGATTAGGGTCTTATGCTAATCTAATCCGATTATATGCCAATTAAAATTAATTAACAAGTATATTCTTGCAAGATAGATATACAAAGAGTTATGTGCAAGAATATGCAATATACACAAGGTGATATATCCTAGCAAAGAGGTATACTATATGATATATGCAAGGATATGCAAACACAAGGGTAACATAAACAAATGATATAGAGGATGAAATAAACAATGAGAGAAAGGCTATAAAGATGAACAAATATAAGTATGCTAAGCCAAACTCAAACAAGCAATATGATCACGTAGTTCGGACCTTCCGTCCTACGTCTCCGCTCCCCACTCCCGGGAAGAAATCCACTATCACAATCCGGTTTGGAAGCCGTAACTTCTACACACTCGGTTTACAAGTTCACCGAAAACTCTCACACAACAAACACTATGCAACCACACTCTACACCCACACAAGTGTTGGACCTAGCCGTGTCTCCCTCAAGTGCTCGGTTACAACCTCTCCCTAGGTTCGTCAACCGACGCCACTCCTCTTGGAACGATCCCCGACTCTCACCACACACTCCTCACTCGGTGTACAAGTGTATTACAAAGTGATCTCACAATTAAGCACAATATAACAAATGATTATTCTCTCTAATAAGGTGAGAACTCAATTAAGCACAACTCAATATTACAAACTCTCACAACCCTAATATACTATGTATGCAAATACAATAAGCTCAAATGTGTGTGTGTAACAATGAGATAAAATCAAATCTAAACTCAATATAAAACTAGCTTTAATAGAAATGATAATTAACAAATAATTAATAAATAAAAGCTAGAGTTGAGTTTAGAAAACTTCTCAATAGATCAAGATGGAGAGATGGAGATTTGAGCCCAAACAAGAAGATGATCTCCTCCACTTGTGAAAACCAAAACAGCTTTAAACCAAACCCTTAAACAAGCTTAAAACAAGCTTAAACTCTTTTTAAAACTCTTTAAAACATTCCCATGGGTTGCTTGAGAACTGAGATCAAAGAGGGTATTTATAGCCTCCAAAACCTCAGCCAAAAACCCCAAGCAAAAGAGAAAAACAGCCCCAGCAATGGTAACAAAAATAGCCGTTGGGAGGAGAGCTGACAGCGGCGGTCGACCGAAAAAATTCGTGGTCGACCACGATCCAGATCCCAAACTGAGAATCGAACAAAAACTTCTTCGGTCGACCGCACCGGTCGACCGATGGAAATATCGAGCTCTCGGTCGACCGTGACGGTCGACCGACAAAATCTCTGCTGCCCAGAAACAAATGAACAATTGAGCGGTCGACCGGTGCGGTCGACCGATAACTGATACTACAGAAAACAGGTTCTGAAAACTATTTTTCTGATTTTAAAACCCTGTTTAAAAATATCAAATAAATTCCAAAAAATATAAAACTTTGGGGAATGATTGTAGACATGATAATAAACATGCTACAATGACTGGTTTCCAAAAAGGACTTCCCAAATGAAAAATATCATCATTTTATAAAATAGTCCAAAACATGAAAATGTAAACACATGAGTTTGATGTTTTGACCTAAACCAACTTTTGAAACTTTACAAAATGATTTTATAGACTTGAAGAAAGATGTAAACTATTGTTATGAAGTCTATAGACAATGAATGTAGTATTTTATCAAAATACACATATAATGCACTAAAACATGATTTCATTGAACTAACATTGATGAAATCATATATATGCATATAGGTATGAAACAAAAATATGTTTTCTAATTATATTCAATTGTTTCATAGTAAAACTTAAAAACTATCAAACCAAAACATATATGTATATATATAACTATATATATACAAAACCAAAATGTGTATGTGTGTATATGATTGAGCTTAAAGTACTAACACACATAATATAAAGTCTAAACTACATTACCCAAGCCGATCTTGATCTTCAATAAGCTTGACTTGGTACACTTTGCGGATGAAGCTTGAACTTAATCTTTAACTTGAATTGTACGTTGCTTCACCGACATTCCGCTAACCTCCTTTGGATATGATCGTGTAGGCGTAATTCCATCCATCCTCCAACAATGTTGTTTGTCTATAATACATAGGAAAACACAAACACTAAACAAACAACATTAGTGGTAAATTGTTTGTTAAACATCATCAAAACAAGAAGGCCAATATCCATGACATCTCCTGAGGAACAGCTTGACACCGAAGCTCGGCAAGCGAACGGTGATGAGGAATCGGAGGGAGATATAAATGACCGCCGTCATCATGGTGTAGCCATTGCTCCATGCCAAGAAGTACAGTAGCAGGATCTTCTATAGAGTCATCAAATAAATAGTCCGGCTTTCTTAACGGATGCGTAGAACTTGGGTCTTTCACAAGTGGCTCATCTGTGATAAGCTGTCTTAAACTATAGCGCTCTCCCTTCCATATCAACCGTGGAAGCTCTTCCGGTATACTCGGAGCAAACTGAGGAGCTACCGGGACAGGGATTGGCTCATCGGTGGAGGCGTAGGCCTCACTACAGTGACCTTCCACTGAATGGGCTCCGAACTCCCTCGAGAGAAATTCAACTGAGGTAAAACAATAGGTAATTATTAAATACAGTCATAAATGCCTATGTTAAAACAGTATAGGCGTCGAACTCGCCTCACAAATTGTGAGATAGAGTCACGGCCTTATAAATGGTGAGATGATCTCCATCATATCACACACGCAAATAACAAAGCATATTAACGTGCGAACGTCACGATAGTATACCCGAGTCTGTGTGATGTGACACAACATGAGATCGCCCCATATTGCTTTAAGATGTGTCTTGACTAAGCAAAACACGTCTTGTGAAGCGTCCACCCCCACGAAGGAGGGTGGCGGCTCTTCTCAATTTCCTCACAAAGGAGAGAAAAGCAAGGATATTATACCAAGTACATATTCACAAGGAATTAACAAGGCGAGACGATTAAAAAGCCACACTATACACACGAACCATGAGATATATTGTCGCACGAATAACGCAACAATATACCTATCCTTCAGAGTATAGTACAGCAAGAAATTTCCCCAAGTTATTTCAGTCATGTCTTGACCAAGCAAAACACGATTTGTAAAGCGTCCACCCCCACAAAGGAGGGTGGTGGCTCTTCCCAATTGCCTCACCAAGGAGAACAAAACGGGGATGCAACATGCAGCATGACATCTCAATATTTAACTCGTGAATGAAAGAGGCGGTGATGATATACTTGTGTAGCTAAATGGCACCGACTCGGGCGATTGGGTCGTCGAACGGCCTCGAACGACGCGAGATCTCTTAGGCGACATATCTGCAGAGAGTTAACATGTCAATTACGACAAAAAATGAGAAATATCAGATTAGTGCAAAGAAAAAAATTTGTGTTCTGGTCAAACTTAAGTAAGGGGCTTAGGGCAGATTCAGTTTCAACCCACAACAGGTCGTGCAACAAATTAAGCCAGAATTTCAGGATTTCGACCAAAGTCATCTACGTGACTAATAGTAAAGCACGACGTGCCTACAAATCAAGCTATCGTGTACGCTAAAAGCCCGATATGGTAGTTATCATGCAGGGTTCCGGACTCAAATCACGTAACCGCTTGTGATGAAAATCGAATTTTAGTCACATCCAAATACAAGACTAAAAGTTCAGTTCATACGAAGTTAGTTTCTATGCATGAGTACACATTCAAAATGGGATTTAAGGGGATTAAAACTAGGATTTATCCTTTACCAAATTCATGCATACCAGGGGTTTTACCCATGCCTAAATTCAGGAGTCGAGAGCCTCGATATTTCCCACAAATTGAAAACTCAATTCCCGCTCAATCCGACGAGTCCCAACCAAGTTCAAATAATCCAAGGACTTTGACTCAGTTGAAATGCGAAGTATACATAGCCAAACAGTTCGAGATTATAACGTCGACGACAGTCCAAAATTAAGGAGTTTAATTTAATCTACATGCAACTGAGATTGTGAAGCTTTGACCAAATTAGGGCTTCGGTTATACCCTTAAGATCAAGATTCAAGAATCAAAATTTAGACATTCAAGCTCAAACTAAACCTCTATTAAAGGTTCGGCCACAGTAAAAAGACAAGAATGTCCAAGCTTGATTCCTGTCAAACCAGATGTTTCAAATGGCAGGTCAGACCCCATATACAACTAAGCTCAATTTTGGGTCTTTATCTCTAAACCAACCAAGAAATCAAGAATTAGGGTTTTAATCTAAAACCCTAGATCTACAGTGAGAGTTTCGGCCATAAATCAAGTATCTAAAGATGAAAATTTGATCAAAATTGATGTAAGGGCGAACAGTCTTACCTAGAATTCTTCAAGAACAGAGCTCGAACCCAACTGATGAAGAAGTGAAACCCTAGATCTCGAAGTGGACTCGCTGTTCAAAATCAAAGGTTGAAGAACACCTTTAAAGAGGAAAAAGATCTTGAGAGAGAGAGAGCTTAGGGGTTCTCAGAAATAGGGATTCTTCAAAAGGAAACCGAAGAAAATGAAGAAGACGAAGACGAAGAGAAATGGCGGACTGTTGGTTTTAAACACGAATTGGGGTTGAACCAGACCAAAACCGGTTTGAACAAAATTGAACCAAACCCAAGTCGACTCAAACCCCATTTGCTGGCTCGCACGCATGCGAGCCACCATTTGTTGACTCGCACGTGTAGTGAGCTGCTTGGCCAATTTACGGGTGTTTTGATCCGTCTTTGAACATTTTTTGATATATATGGTATCCGTATTCGTACTCTAATGGGTATATGAGTTTAAACTATTTCCCACCCTTAACGGGAAGTTCCTGGAGAATATCGTGTGGAATATTCTTAAGGATAACCCGACTACCTCCGATGGGTATACGAGTATAAACTGGTCCTCTCTACTCCAACGCATAGCTTTTGGTCAATGCCTGTCAAGACGTCGTCAAAAATGAATTCCCGATAAAGATAGTCAGTGCAACGTCAACTCAATGAGATCAATCAACACACGAGTTTCAATCCCGAACTTCGACAGTGGTCAGACGATAAATGCAGAACCGTAAGAACTTCATTTATTCGGCAAAACGCTGAATAAATTGAAGAATGAAGGAGTTAATAGTTGAAGCCATGAAGCCAATTATAGGTCCTTTTACACTGATTGAAGGTTGGGCCTATCACATCCAAAATATTTCAGGCCCTTCTATAAAAGAAACGAGACTGAAACACCTTGGAGGGGGTATCTGTAGGCGTTAAAAATTACCTATATGTCCTCAAACACAGTTCAAGATCAGGAGAAGACGATAAACGTTATTATCCAAGTCAAGGAAATTTATCCGACACCAGTAAGTGTATGAGGTGGATCAGTAAAATGTACAAGTCAGCGAAGTGATGAACCGTACACAAAACAAGCGAACTTGAAGGGTCACGAATCGCCAAAATATCAAAAAGATGAACAAAACATCACTCGGAGGCTTGTGTAAGCGTGAGTCGCTAATTGGTGGCTGCGAGCCACCAAATGGTGGCTTGCACAGTCCCGAGCCACCAGGACTCCTTTTGACTTCAAAACCTCCTAAAACACGGATTTCGATGATTTTTAAGGATTCTTTCATCTCAGAACCTCTCCAATTGTTTTGAGGTTATCCTTAAACGCGTTTAAACGGTTATAAACTACAAATGATGTTTAAACACAAATTCTTATTCAAAAGGACATCTCCAAAGGCCTATAAATAGAAGCCTAGGGTTTTCTTTCAAGAGGATCTGAAGTTGAAAAGGCGAGGTGCTGTCAAATTGTCCAGCTAACCACGAATTTCAGAGGAGAATTATCAGATTTTAGTGAATACTTTCATAAAGAAAGTTCTTCGAAAGGTTTGTGATTCTTTCCCCTTCTTTCCTCTGGATTAAACTTGGTTTTAATCTCGAGAAGAGCCACAATCTTGCTTGGTCGTAATTGTCGCTTCCGCAATTGTTTCCTTTGTGAAACAAGAGCGTAGTTATACTGTCAATCGGGTTTGATCTGCGATGATCCATGGACAAACACGTCCCCGGTACAGGCAAAGATCCCACGCAAAGCAACGGCAGATAAACTACTGCTGCGTTTTGTTTGATAAAGTTATAATCTTTATTTTTTTATTGTAAGAAGATCTTATAAAAAGATCAACTTTTCTTTCAGTTTGAACTTGTAATCGATAAACGGTGTGACAGGTTTGAAAGTAATGGAAAAGGCAACTTTTGACCCAAACACTGGATAAAATGAAAAAGATTAAATTTGTAAAATACTAACATTCCAGTCTGTTGCCCGTAAGGGACGACTTCATATCTGAACTTTCTCCAAACATTATGAGGATCAAAACTAGACTTCATATGATTCATGAAACTAATTACTTTATTTACTGGTTCAATATACGCACTGTGGCCAGCCGAGCTGTAATGCTTAATAACGTCCTCATTCAACCTGACTTCAGCAACATGCCACTTGTCCTGACTGTAAAACCCCGTAAATTTTGGAAAATAGTATGAATTATATTAATAAATGAGCTCTAAATATGATGAATATCAGTTATGGATGAATGATTATGCTAACAATTGATTTAAGATTAATTAAGAGATATATGAGAGTATACAAAGGTTAAGCATGTATAAAGAAGAAATCTAGAAAAATAACTAGTTAAGAGTATATATGCATTACACACCGATACAATTTGAATATGGAAAAACTCAAAAGATAAAAGTTGTAGGTATCTTCAATATATTTCTAACTCATCTTAAATCATCTTATTCTGAGATCGGACGTGAAAGTTATATGCAAAATATCAAAGACTATTTCCCCAGTCTGACTAGGTTTCCTGTTTCGGGTTTAGGTTGTTTTGATTCGGGTTTGCAATAATAGATATACATGTTTACATATAAAAAAGACATCTTTTCATCAGTATTCTAAATCCTAGCAGCTTCGCTTCCTCTCTCTCAAATCCTAATCATAATTTGTGAGATTTGGGAGAGTTCTTGAGGCGTTTGTCAAGAGGAAGACGGGATTTTGCGACTTTGGTGAATGGGGATCTTGCACGCATGTGTTCAGAAGTTCAACACGATGTTTGAGGTAAGATAATCTTCCTCCAAACCTCCCCCTATAGTTAATTCAAGATTTAATATATTTAATTGATGAATCTCATGTTTAAGCTTAACCCGATGTTTTAAAATCTTAGTTTATGATGTTAATCTTTAAACCAATGTGAAAATCTATAGATTTAGTTGTTGTTTATATTAGTTGATGGTCATGATCATTAGAGTTGCTTTTATTTTTGTTTTAATTTATTAATCATGCTTAGATCATGTTTAAGCCTTAGTTTAAGTTTTCTTGTTAATTTAAGATGTATAAACACTAGGTTTGTAATACCTAAGTGATGTGAACATGTTTAAATTATTTTATATATGTTCAATGATTAGTTCTAATCATGCTTAGTAAATCATGTTAATAATTTATGTTTTATTTGAGAAATTTTGGTTAAGTGAGATGCTAAACCCTAACTAGATTAATCCAAGAGTTTAAATCATGTTGAGTTAATCCCTGTTAAGCAAATATGAAAGTTTAAATCTTGTTATATGGCTCATGTTAATAAAATTAAGTTTTTAAATAAAGTTATAAAAATACAAACAACAAAACCTGATCTGTGAAGATCTTCTCTGGCCAGTCGACCGACCAAGGCTAGCCGGTCGACCGGTGAGATCCTGTGAGTGCACTTTGTGCACGTTTGCATTCGGTCGACCGATGCCCTAGGGGCGGTCGACCGACCTATGTTCTCTTTTGTTTCTATTATTGTTTTTTTACACATTTTGTTTTCAAACGCAGGGTTCATGGCACACGATGATACACGTACAATCATGAGTATACATGTATAGTGTCATAGTACACACATGGGTATCCCGAAGAGGATTAATACAGTTATTGTTTTGATTACACGAGAGATATTAGTTATTTAAACATTATATACTTGTATGGATATCGTTGATGAGCACCACTCACTACTACTTGGGATAGTGCGTTGATATACCATTAGTACAAGCCATTGAGTCGGGTTTTAGGATGCTTGATCTAGTAGTCTGTCCCGCACATAGATGCGATAAGGCTTGTAAACCATATACCTAGGATGCCTAATTTGGTAGTCCGTCTCACACATAGATGCGATGAGACTAATGAGCCGTGTACACTTTTAGAATGCCGATTTGGTAGTTCGTCCCACATGATAATACGATGAATTATAAAGTATGTAAGGATTTGTATTATGATAATTATCTGATAGCCCGAGTCTTGGTGGATGCCATTTATGAACATGACTCATCGCTGAGTTATATATGACCGAGGTAATTTACTCTTGTAAGTACGCAGGATTATATGCAATTGTTTACATTATCTTCCAAAGGATAATATATTTTTGGTCCGATATTGTGATGATTTTACTTTCTTGTATTGCTATCCTTTATTCTTAGTTGGGATTGATGATTAGCGATTCACAATTTAAGACATATGGTGTATACATGATGATTTCCTTATTTGGATTATTTCGCTCGACGTACTAGTCTCGTGTTGTGAGTTTCTAATTATTGATTCTATTTAGATTGTTTATTCTTAGTCCGGTATTGATATTTAGTTATCTACAATTTAAGATATATGGTATATAAATGAGGGTTTCCTTATTTGGATTATTTCGCTCGACGTACTACATCTCGTGTTGTATGTTTCTAAATATTAATTTTATTTAGATATAGGGTAAATGATCTAGGTAGACTATGCTTAATAGATAGAGCATTCATCACATCTAGTAGCCCTTTTACTGTGGACGGATTGAGATGATCTTGCTATAGTGCTCTGACACTCTTGTTATTTCTCTTTTTATTTTTCAATTCCTTGCAGGCAGCAGCTCAGAGTTCCAGAGAGCTATAGGATGATGGACTTTCAGCATAGTCACCGTAAAATATTTTTAGTAGATGAGACTCCACCGTAGTTGATATTTATCTCTAGACATTTAGAGTTTTGTATTTTATCTTGTAAAGATTGTGTGTCTTAGTTTATTTTTAGTTGACTCATATTGAGATACTTCACATTAATTCAGACTTCAGTTGTATTCATATTATTCAGTTGAGACATGTATATATATTAGATATCTCTTTCTACATCATGTCTATTACATTTATTTTCCTTATTTTGCCTATTTTGTACCATTTGATTCCACTAGAGAGATATTACTATGATGGTGAAATATGTTGTTGCACAGTGTAGGTGCATGACAGGTTTGACATCTCTGGATTCACCTTAGACTATAGCCATGTATGAAAACAGGGACGTCACAGTTAATATCAGATTTTTAGTTCCAGCATCCTTTGGATCACCCTATGTCGAGTCGTTGAGCTAGAACAGAGCTTTTTAAGATTCATGTATAGAGTCCACTAGCAATTCCTAGAATAAGTGAGGACGTATTACGTATATCTCGAAAATTTTAGAATTTTTTTATGACAACTATTTTACTTTGATTATAAAGTATTTGCATGAAATATATATGATATGTATTTCTTATTGTTATGAGTTATATTATGCCTTTTGCCTGAGGTCTCATTATTGTGTATTATAAACTCTCTTCCTAAAATATATAGATGGCCAGACGGGGATGTAGATAGAGATGATCCCGTACATAGAGAGTTAGATAGGATAAGCTACAGCTGAGCAGCAGCAGGCTCCACCTGAGCTGTAGCAGGCTCCGTAGTATATGATTGACCTCATGGCCCCTATAGCAGCTAGGCTTGCAGCGCTCGAGGAGCGATTGGCAAACCAGATCCCACTAATAGCACCATCACCTGTAGTGCCACCACCAGTAACTCCAGCGATACTTATCGCATAGGAGTCCACAGAGGGTACACCAAAAGTTACACCACCACCAGTTGCTAACAGAGCCGCAGAGCAAGAGACAAGGTTCCGTCTAGTTGAGCAGTACTAGAAGATAAGGGCACCAGAATTCCAAGGATCATCAGACTCATTAGTAGCCCACAAGTAGAAAGAAGACGTAGGGAATATTTTTAATCTACTTGACGTTGATTCAGCGGAGAAGCAGAGGTTGGCAGTTTTTAGCCTTAAAAGTAATGTCGGAGGATGGTATAGGCTTTAATTCATCTCAGAACACCGAATGGTACTCACTTGGAAAGATTTTGTTTACTTTTTCGATGAGCAGTACATCCCTTCCGCGACAAGGACCGGGAAAGAGCTAAAGCTATCTAGACTAGAGCAGGGAGTCATGACCGTAGCTGACTATGAGAGTAGATTTATGAGTTTACTTCGCTTCACGGGCATGGTGAAAAGGGAAGAGGCCAGGGCCAGCAGCAGGGACATGGACACGAACAGTAGAATCATGGATAGGGTTAGCAGTCGCAGGGTCGCAGTTATGACTAGTAGCAGAGGATCGAGGCATCGTCTACCATTCCGAGGATTGAGGGGCCAGTAGGCTAGATACACGCTATCTAGGAGATTCCTCAGGGATAGATAGTCCTATATGTTCCACCAACTTCAGCACCGTAGTCTTTAGCCACCGACAGGGTTTATGCAATTGTACCACGCGACCATGGTGCAAGTGGAGCCATAGTGGAAGGTACTTTCTTAGTGAACTCCTTCCTAGCTCGAATCTTGTTCAATTCAGGAGTTTCGCATTCCTTTATTTCTCATACCTTCATGAATAGGCTTCAGCTTGTAGCACATCCCTTAAATGTACCATTATCAGTCTCTATTCATTTAGGTGAGGTGTTCCTATTAGAGAGTATCTGTAGGAGATGTGTCATCAGTCTAGATGAGTCTGAGTTTATCATTGATTTGATCATTTTGCGGATGTCAGATTTCAACGTCATTCTCGGTATGGATTGGCATTCATCCTACCATGTCAGTATCGATTATTTTGCTAAAACAGTCAGTTTGCGAGCGTCCGATGGGTCTGAGTTGATTGTAGCAACCTCACAGGGCAACCCGTTTGCGGAGTCATTCCTAGCATACGTCGAGAAGGTGATGCTGGGGGATCAGAGTGCCGATTTATGCGAGACTGGAGTCGTCTCAGAGTATCAGGATATCTTTTAGGATATACCTGAGTTACCTCCTATGAGAGAGGTTGAGTATTACATCAAGTTGCAGTCGGGCACAACAATGATATCTCGAGCATCCTATCGTATGACACATGCTGAGATGAGGAAGCTTCAGACTCAGCTAGACGAGCTTTTATCTCAGGGTTTTATTCACCGGAGTCATTCTCTATAGGGAGCGTAGGTTCTCTTCGTGAAGAAGAAGGATGGTAGTATGCGTCTATGTATAGATTATCATGAGTTGAATAAGGTCACAATCCAGAATAGGTACCAACTACCGAGGATTGATGACTTATTCGACTAGTTGTAGGGAGTGCAGTATTTCTCGAAGATTGATCTTCGTTCTGGCTATCATCATTTGTGGGTTCGGGAGGTGGATATTCCAAAAACTATCTTTCTGACTCGATATGGGGTCTTTCGAGTTTCTTGTCATGCCATTTGGGCTAACCAATACAGCCGTGGTATGGTTTTGATGAATTAGGTTTTTTGTCTATACTTAGACTAGTTCGTGATCATATTTATTGACGACATCCTTATATATTCGAGATCGGAGGCAAAGCACGAGCAACATCTTTGATTAGCATTGTAGACCTTGCAGGATCACCAGTTATACGCTAAGTTTAGTAAGTACGAGCTTGGCTATCCAAGGTAAGATTTTTGGACCACGTCATCAGCATTGAGGGTATTATAGTAGATCCAGCGAAAGTTAAGGTAGTACATGATTAGGATCCGCCGAAGACCGTTACAGAGATTCATAGCTTCTTAGATTTGGCTGGCTATTACAAGAAGTTCATTCAGGACTTCTTGAAGATTGAGATGCCACTTATACACCTTATGAAGAGGGGTGCACAGTTTGTTTGGAGCATGGAGTGCTAGGAAGCTTTTGAGACCTTGAAGACTAAGTTGACTACAGCATCGATATTGATTATCTCGAGCAGTGATAAGACCTTTGTCGTCTACATGGATGTATCATTATCAGGTCTAGGAGGTGTTTTGATATAGACCCATAGAGTTGTGGCTTACATTTCACGACAGTTGAGGACGCATGAGTAGAACTATCCCACACATGACTTGGAGCTAGCAGCAGTGGTCTGTTAGGACTCATGTGATAAGCCTAATTCTCTAATCTTATTTTGATGATTTAACAAACAATTTATAATGTGTTTTCTAGTGTTTGGTTTTGATTGATTAACCAAGGTTGAATGATTCAATAGCTATATTGTAAATGAAGCAAATACAAGTCAAGTAAAGATACACGATCGAGCTTCATATGCAATATATATGGTATACTAGTGTAGGATGTGTATTTTGTGTTTTAATACTTTTAAGCTCAATTATATACACATACACATTTCTTACTTTCATCACAATTTGGGTATTCATAAGTAATCTTTGTATTATTGACTTATGGACAAAATAATCTTTGTATACATCTTATATATAGTCCATAAATCAGTTCAAAATATTTTTATAACTTAGTTTAAAACATATGTCAAAATCAAGTGTTCAAACAAACATGTATTTTTGAGTATTTGCAAAACGACGAGTTTTCACAAATGGGAAATGCAATTTGAAAATTTTCTTTTGTAACATGTTCATTTTTATGTTTATAAACATTTTTCTAAGTTTTACAATTTTTGGAATTTATTTGATATTTTTTAAAGTCGATTCAAATTCAGTTTTTCAACAGGTTTTGTCATGTTAGTTTTTGGTCGACCG
This sequence comes from Asparagus kiusianus, assembly GCA_022839385.1. Classification (NCBI taxonomy): domain Eukaryota; kingdom Viridiplantae; phylum Streptophyta; class Magnoliopsida; order Asparagales; family Asparagaceae; genus Asparagus; species Asparagus kiusianus. Next base: position 170,063 of record BQKN01065177.1, read on the forward strand.
CACAAGACATGCCGGTCGACCGGCCAGAACGAGATTTTCCAATTTTGCTTCTCAGGGTATTTCGATCTACCAAACATGACCTTCTAGTCAACCGACCACATCTTAAGTTTCAGCTGATTTTTTCTCAGGGTGTTTCAGTCGATCTACAACTTGAGTTCGGTTGACCGATGCACAACCTTCGGTCGACCGACCATTGTCATCCGGTCGACCGAACTAGTATCCATTAGCATAACGGTTAATTTTCTAGATTTTATTGTTTTGTAATATTTTCTTGGTTTTTCGGCCTTTGTTTCTTTATCCTATATATACCCCATACTAGGCCTGTCCATCCGGGCCGACCCGGCCCGACCCGGGCCGGGCAAAACCGGGACCCGGACCCGTACCCGACTGGGCCGGGTTCCGGGCTGGCCCGGTTGATTTTATTTTTTATTTTTTTTTAATTTTTTCCAAAATTTTTCAATTTTATTTAAATTTTAAATTATAAAAAAAAGATAAGAAAAATAATAAAAACAATAATTTTATTAATTACTTAAAATGACATAAATTACAAATAAAAAATTATAAAAACAAATTCTTTATTAATAACTAATAAATCATTTACAAATTACAAGTACAAATTTATTTTGGAATTAATCGCATCACAATAGATAAGTAAATCCAAACTAGGTTGGCACCTACTCACCTATATCACTATCATTTGTAATTATTTCTAAAATAATTCTTTATAAATTTTAAGCTAAGATATAAAAACTACAATCTATTCTTTATATCTATCTACTAGTCCCAATTCTTCAAATTTATCTTTAATTCCAGCCACCCGATCGATGCCTTGCGTTCGCTTCTCGTACCTCCACCAATCTTGTAAGCACATCACCGCTTGTACAGTATACGGATCCAAGCATGTCCTGTGATCGTCGATCAAACGACCTGCTGTGCTGAAGGCGGATTCTAAAGCTACCGTCGAAACCTGCACTGTTAGTAAGTCACGAACCATGGTGGATAGTATAGGATATGAAACTGATCAATATACTTTTTACCATTGTAAAATATCTAAAGCATTTCCTTGACATCTAACTAAAGAAGCAGAAAAATATTCATCTATTTCAGAAACCTCCGATGATGACGATCCAAGTCCAGATCCACCAGTTAGCTCAGCTACCATTACATACCTATCAAAACTTACACTTTTACCTCGGGATGAGCTCGAAGAAACCGAAGCTGTAGACTGTTGTGTAGTTACACCATGTCTAGCTACATACTCATCATATAAGGTTTGAAAATAATTTCTAATAACTAAATGATGAGTAGTAACAGTAAGGGTGGTTCCATCATCTAAGTCTATAACCTGATTACCATACAAGGATTGTAACAAACTTCGAAGGCCAATATCCTTCAAGCATGGATCAATAAGAAACCCCAAACCAAAAATATGAGGAATAGGCCTAAAGTACTTATTAAATTTGCTCTCAATTTCAAAAATCATAGGTCCAAAAGTAGCATCCATACGATATTTCCCAAATTTTTTTTGAATATTTAAAATTTGTAAAGCAGCTAAAGTAATGGTTGGATAATAACAGCCAGATAATAACATTGTAGCATATAAAATTTTTTTAACATTTTATTTAAATTATATATAATTGTCCATTCATCTTCAGTTATTCCATAAGTGCTACCAGAACTAGAACTAGAAGCATAATAGTTTATAAAATCAGTTATAATGTCTTTATATTCTATTGCTACACTTAACATTGCATATGTGGAATTCCACCTATGGTCAACATCTTTGGAATTAGTCTAGGCTTTACATTTTTTCTTTACAAAATTGTTTCCATCTTTTAAGTCTTTGTTCAGAAGCACTATGCATGTAAGCAACTGTTCTAACCTTTTCTATCATGGGTTTAATTTTAGTAAATACACTTTGAACAATTAAATTTAAAATATGACAGATGCACCTAATATGAAAAAGAGCACCATGACATGGCAATGATAAAGATGATCTGATAAAATCAACAGCTACATTGTTATTACTTGCATTATCTAGTGAAAGAGAAAATATTCTTTCTGAAATTTCTAATTTCATAAGTTCTTCAATTATTAAATTTGCAACATTAGCACCAGTATGTGACTCTTCTATTACAATAAAAGAAACAACTCTTTTAAACATTTACCAATTTTCATCAATCCAGTGTGCTGTGATACATAAATATCCAGTTTGTGCTCTAGATGTCCAAATATCAGAAGTTAAAGAAAATTTACAATTTAAATTTTTAAAATAAGAAATTATTTTTTCTTGTTCTTGCTGATAATATTTTAAAATATCACGTTAACAGGTTTGACGAGAAAATTTTTTAAGTGCAGGATAAAAACCATCTCTAAACATATCTTCAAATTCATCATCTTCTACTAATTTAAAAGGAAGGTTTTTAAGAATGATAAACCTGATTACGCATTTCCTGGCTCTGGCAGCGTTATAGTTCCAACTACCGAGACTACCAGAAGAGGAGGATTGAGAAATCATAGATTGTCGGATATCACCTTGAGGAGTCTGGCCTTTGTTGTGTTTATCTAAATGGCGTTTGAGGTGGTTGGTGCCTCTCTTATGATGAGCTTGAAAAATCTTACCGCACAATGCACACTTAGCCTTCTAGGTGAGGATCCTACCGTGTTCATCCTTGGTGACGTCGATCTTCTCGTAAAAATTCCACACAACGGATCTTGGCCTTTTAGGAGCTCTTGGTGCAGATCCGTCACCACCGGATTCGGGATTAACTTCGGTAGGAGTAGACCCAGTAGGAGGACTCATAGTAGGACTCATAGTAGGAGGACTCATTTCAGGATTGGGAGATAGGTTTTGCTCTTCATAATCAGATCCGGAAGCCATTTGATGAAAGGATTAGAAAGTATAAATAAGAGAGTATAAGAGTATAACAGAGAGTATAAGAGTATAAGAGAGAATAGATGAGTTTTTGGTGTGAAGAAAACAAATGAAAACCCCCCTCTATTTATAGAACCAGCCCCCTAGGCAAATGACCAAAATAACCTCACAAAATAACCGTTTTTTGGGGCAAAACGGTCAAACCGGCGTTTTTGGCCGTTATGGCCGGGCCGGGCCCGGCCTGTTTCGACACAACGATCGCCACTGGTGACCGTAGTGGTGATCGTTGTGTCTAAACGGGCCGGGCCACCGGCCCGGCCCGGCCATTTTGACACAACGGTCACCACTGGTGACCGTTGTGGCCGGGCCGGGCTCCGGGCCCGGGCTGCCCGGCCCGGATGTGGACCCAGCTCCGGCCCTGTTCCGGGCCGGGCCGGGCCTGGGCCCGTGCTGCCCGGCCTGGATGTGGACCCGGCTCCGGCCCTGCTCCGGGCCCGGCGGCCCGGATGTGGACCCGGCTCCGGCCCTGATCCGGGCCGGGCCGGGCCCAGGCCGGGTGCCGCTGAGGCAACCCGGACCCGGGCCCGGAAATTCGGACCCGGGCCCGGATTTCCGGGCCGGGCCCGGGCCGGCGGGTATTTTGGACAGCCTTACCCCATACCCTTTAACTTCTGAACTAATGAAGAAAATTTTAAAACAAATTTACAAAGAGGTTTAAGTTTGTTTAAGAGTTTTTAAGAGATTTTAAGTTTACTTTGTGAAGAAACTTTCACGAGAGGAGAAGATTGATTCTTTTGTATTTAAGCTTTAATTCTATCTCTCTCTCTCACTCTTGTTATTTCAGAGAAGTTTTCTCTAAATTCAATTCCAGCTTTACACATTTATTTGTTGATTATCAATTTTATTTAAGCTAGATCTTATATTGAGTTTAGTTTTTATTATTATTCATATTGTTTCACACACACCCATATTTGAGCTTAAGTATTTTTACATATTATACATTTGGGTTGTGAGTGTGATTAAGTGAGCTTAATTTCATTCTCAATTTGTATTGGTGAAAAAATCATTTTATTTGTACTTATTGTTGAGAGTTCACTTTGTAATACACAAGTACACCGAGAGGAGTGTGTGGTGAGAGATGGGGTCGATTCTAAGAGGAGTGGCGTCGGTAGTAAAGTCTAGTGAGAGATTGTAGATCCGAGCATTTGAGGAATGTGACTCGGGCTAGGCCGACACTTAGAGGGTGTGTTGTGTGATTGCATTGTGAGTGTTGTAAACGTTTGTCTATGAGCATTAAAAATCGATTGTGTAGTATCTTTTGAGATAATGGAGTTCTCCTCGTGAGTGGGGAACGGAGACGTAGGTCGAGAGTGACCGAACTCCGTGATCACATCGTGTGTTTGTATTATCTATTTTCATACTATCTCATTTGCATATTTGTTCTTGGTTATATCGCCCTTTGTTTATATTACATAGCTTAGCTCATATAATTTGTTGTATTTCATATTTGCTAGGATAAGTTTTAAGTTGGTATTAATATTGGATTAGATTAGCATATACCCTATTCACCCCCCTCTAGGGTAATTTCATTTGGTATCAGAGCTTGGTGATCGTGATTTGTGGCTTAACCGCCTAGAGTCAAAGATCCAAGTCTTCATATATTGCTAATCTTGTTTTTATTTGTATCTTGCTTGCATATATATATATATATATATATATATATATATATTAAGGATATGCATGATGCAACTAGCTTAGGTTATGTCATTAATATTACTCCTAGAATAGATAATTTCTCCTATGCTCAATGGTGTTGGATTTAAACTTTTTGTTAGATCTAGACACCTTGATTTATGGGAAATTATTGATTGTGATTATATTGTGCCCACGTTAGAGAAATCTAAATGGAGCAAACATGATAAGAAAATATTTACCATGAATAAGCTTTTGTTAGAATTTTTGCTTAACGCTTTTGACTCATCATTTTCTAATAAGCTTGATTCATTTGATAGTGCTTACACATTGTGAAAATTCATAGAAGCACATGAAGGGAACTTGGAGGCAATCCAATGAGCTTTGACGGCTTCCTCTTCCAGTTCAAATGGAGCATATTCATATACACAGCAACTAGGCGATATCCCTAGTGAGGTATACAAGTCCGATACGGATGATGAATTGACTATAGATGAACTTGCCCATGGATATGAAAAATTAATGCATGATTATAAGAAATTGCAACGTAGCTTTATTGATTTAAAAAGCAAGCATGTTAGCTTGAAATCCGATCATGAGACACTAGTATCAAAATTTGATATCATTGCTAATGAAAGTGTAAATCTTAACGAGAGCAATGAAAAAAATAAAATTAAATAATACTAGATTGTTTCATGAGAAAGATAATGACATGTTAGAAGTAGAAAATATTAAAAATAAAGTTAGTTCTTTTGTTAACACTTATATATGGTCTACTTCTAATAACAATGCTTAGTTGAATCATGTTAAGGACCACATATCATCTTTAGATTCAACCCTTAAAACATATATTGTAAATAATAACAAGTTTATGGACTTGTGTGCAAAGTCTCGTATAAATTCTTCCAAGAAACCAACACACTACACATACATGTATAACAAAATTTATAAATGCTCGATTTGCATTCGTAAAGGTCATCTTGCTAAATTTTGTTATAATGCACAAAAACCCTCAAAATTCAATAATATTGACACTTGTGAATCCCATCAAGCTTCATCACATCATACACATGTACACGCACATAAAACTCATCATAAACATGCTCATGTGTATAAGTGTGATTATTGTGGTCATTTTGGTTATTTGATCAAATTTTGTTTTGATTTGAAAAGAGTTTCACATTTCCAAAATAATTTTAAAAGACCATCTATGTTTGTAAATGTTCATCGTGCACAACCACTAAGTCAACACAAATCATTTCACCCTTTTTATTATACATATTGCAATCGAAAAGGTCATTTGCATAATTTTTATTTTGACCGTGTTCGTGCATAAAATACGCCTAAATAGGATCATAACCCAAGGGCATTGAGCTTAAATGTTAGGGGTCACGTCCCTTAGTCTTTCGGTACCAAAAATATTTGGATGCGAAAATAAAATTAATTTTGTGGATTTTTATTTGATTTTTGTTTTCATGTGTTTTAAATGATGAATTGTGTTTAAATTAACTTTTAATTTATGAATATACTTTATATATTATATAAATAAAATATTTTGTGTTGTTTTGGAAGGTTTTGATTGAATTATTACTTATTAAATATCATAACAAAGAAAAATTGATGTTTTTTTCAAGTTTTTGTTTTAAGCTAATGAGCTTCGGGTCAATGTCAGTCGACCGACCTAACAGTTTCGGCCAATCGACCCTTGCATTTTGGTCGACCGACCACTCCTGTTCGGTCGACCAGCCAGCAAGCAATCCTGAGTTTTTAAGTTCTCTGTTTTGGTTGATTTAGATTTCAGACCCGACCCGTTTAGAACCCGTTTACACTTCTTTTGATCTCATCCATTGATTGCCTTTCTAAATCTATCATGACCATTCAAAATCCTTCTAAACCCTATCCAAACATTTCATCTTCATCTCCCAGCCGATTTCTCTTCCAGCCCTAGTTGCGGTTCCTCTTCAGTCAACCATCGCGATCTTGCCAAGTCGGCCGATCTAGCTGCCAACTGGAGATAGTTTGCTGCTGTTGAGCTCCTTCTCAAGGCTATTTACTCATACATTGCTCAGTATAGCTCTCTCTCTCTCTAGTTGTCTTTATTTCTCTCCTAGGGTTTCATATTAATATTTGTTTCCATTTATGGGTTGTTTTTAAATTTGTTCCATATTTGTTATCATGAATCTACCGAAACGATCAAGAGTCAGTAGGGGTAGTTTTCCTGAACCCGTTTCTTATGAAAAATACCTTCAAAATGTCACCCTACTTGACAAATATAGAAATATTTGCAAATTGAAAATTGTTCCTGATAGATTGGTTAACTTTGAGGAACTATCTTGCTTTCATATTCACACTCTTTTCAATGATGAGGGATTACACGATATTTTGTCTCATCATAACAAAGTTCCACACTATCCTGAGCTTGTTTATCTTTTCTATACTAATTTATCACTCTTGGAAGTTGTCGATGGTACCCCACTGATTCGTACTAGTGTGAAAAATTAGGAAATTATCTTCTCAGCTAAAGAATTAGTCGGGATTCTTAAAATTCCCATTGGTGACGTTCTTCTTCATGAGGTAGAGCTAAATGATCCATCAGTTAATTCCCTGATTTTCCAATCTAGCAAAGATTATCCCATGTCTCACAATTCTATCAACCCCACTACTAAATTAGTTGCCCGTATCATAACTTATAACCTTATTCCTAAAACTGGTAGCTATGATCATTTCTCTCCTAATAAAGTGGTGGTTGTTTATTCTATCTTTACTAAGTGAAAGTCAATTGGGCAAAAGTTTTTTTTTTGATATAATGTTGAGCTCTCACTTCAAATTCTTTCCTTTTGGCTCCATTATTACCTAGATCTTCACCCACTTTAGAGTTGATCTTTCTGATGAACCTCGTGTTGGCCCTAGCCTTGAGTTCTTTGATCGCACCGCTCTTATTAGGATGAGACTCTTAGAATCCCACATTGCCCATCCTCAGGTCACCTCAACTCCTTCAGGTAGTACATCCTCTTCTCGTCCTTCTAGTTCCAGGGATCGTCTCCGTTCTTCTCGCGCTCCTCCTACTGATCATACTAACGTTAGTGTGTGGTTGGATAGCATGGAGGACAGGATGGTGAGGCTTGAGTTTAATGTTGAAGAGATTATGAGGCTTCAACATCAGATATTGGACATTCTTCCTTCTCCTTCGGGTTCTGATGGTGATTCTGACGAGTTCTGAGAACTTGATTTAGCTTTGTTGACTTGAATCTATGTACTTAAACTTGATATTTGATGCTTTGAATGAAGTATGAACTTTAGTTTATGTTATTAGGATGAGAACAATGTGTTAGACCCTAGAGGGGGGTAATTAGGATCTTATGCTAATCTAATCCGATTTAATGCCAAATAAAACTAATTAATAAATTATCCTAGCAAATATGAAATACAA
>BQKN01065177.1:183059-216986 GCA_022839385.1 Asparagus kiusianus
TATATATATATATATATATATATACATCTCTTGTGTGGCAAATGTATAATCATATGTGGTTGGTTTCTTTTCGGCTTTTAAATAGGGGGAGCAATCCCTATTTCTCTATATACTCACCCATGCTTATAGGTAGGGGAAACTTCTATCTCTCGTTATTTATATTCCCCATTTTGATGTTGCCAAAGGGAGAGAGAAATATGAGTATATTGTGGTTTTTATGTTGTTTATTGGTTTTATGAATATATTGAGAATTGTTTGTCATCATCAAAAAGTAGGAGATTGCTACGACTCATGTGGTGAGCCTAATTCTCTAATCTTGTTTTGATAATTTAACAAATAATTTATAACGTGTTTTCTAGTGTTTGGTTTTGATTAATTAACCCAGGTTGAATGATTCAAGAGCTATATTATAAATGGAGCAAATACAAGTCAAGTCAAGATCCACGATCAAGCTTCATATGCAATATATATGGTATACTAGTGTAGGATCTGTATTTTGTGTTTCAATACTTTTAAGCTCAATTATATACACATACACATTTCTTACTTTCGTCACAATTTCGGTATTCATAAGTAATCATTGTATTATTGACTTATGGACAAAATAATCTTTGTATACATATTATATATAGTCCATAAATCAGTTCAAAATATTTTTATAACTTAGTTTAAAATATATGTCAAAATCAAGTGTTCAAACAAACACATATTTTTGAGTATTTGCAAAACAATGAGTTTTCACAATGGAAAATCCAATTTGAAATTTTTCTTTTGTAACATGTTCATTTTTAAGTTTATAAACATTTTTCTAAGTTTTACAATTTTTGGAATTTATTTGATATTTTTTAAAGTCGATTCAAATTCAGTTTTTCAACAGGTTTTGTCATGTCAGTTTTTGGTCGACCGGCCAGAACGAGATTTTCCAATTTTGCTTCTCAGGGTATTTTGATCTACCAAACATGACCTTCCAGTCGACCGACCACATCTTAAGTTTCAGCTGATTTTTTCTCAGGGTGTTTCAGTCAATCGACAACTTGAGTTCGGTTGACCGATGCACAACATTCGGTCGACCGACCATTGTCATCCGGTCGACCGAACTAGTAGCCATTAGCATAACGACTAGTTTTCTAGATTTTATTTATTTGTGATATTTTCTTGGTTTTTGGGCCTTTGTTTCTTGATCCTATATATACCCCATACCCTTTAACTTCTGAACTAATAAAGAAAATTTTAAAACAAGTTTACAAAGGGGTTTAAGTTTGTTTAAGAGTTTTTAAGCGATTTTAAGTTTTCTTTGTGAAGAAACTTTCACGAGAGGAGAAGATTGATTCTTTCGTGTTTGAGCTTCAATTCTATCTCTCTCTCACTCTTGTTATTTCAGAGAAGTTTTCTCTAAACTCAATTCTATCTTTACACATTTATTTGTTGATTATCAATTTTATTTAAGCTAGATCTTATATTGAGTTTAGTTTTCATTATTATTCATATTATTTCACACACACCCATATTTAAGCTTAAGTATTTTTACCTATTATACATTTGGGTTGTGAGTGTGATTAAGTGAGCTTAATTTCGTTCTTAATTTGTATTGGAGAAAAAACCATTTTATTTGTACTTATTGTTGAGAGTTCACTTTGTAATACACAAGTACACCGAGAGGAGTGTGTGGTGAGAGATGGGGTCGATTCTAAGAGGAGTGGTGTCGGTAGTAAAGCCTAATGAGAGATTGTAAATCCGAGCACTTGAGGAATGTGACTCGGGCTAGGCCAACACTTAGAGGGTGTGTTGTGTGATTACATTGTGAGTGTTGTAAACGTTTGTCGGTGAGCATTGAAAATCGATTGTGTAGTATCTTTTGAGATAATAGAGTTCTCCTCATGAGTGGGGAGTGGAGACGTAGGTTGAGAGTGACCGAACTTCGTGATCACATCGTGTGTTTGTATTATCTATTTGCATACTATCTTATTTGCATATTTGATGTGTGTTATATCGCCCTTTGTTTATATTGCATCTTAGCTCATATAATTTGTTGTATTTCATATTTGCTAGGATATAAGTTCATAAGTTTTAGGGTGGTATTAATATCGGATTAGATTATCATATACCCTATTCACCCCCTCTAGGGTAATTTCATAGTTTTCGCACTGAAGACATGAAGACACTATCTTTATGGAGTGCGGTTCGAGCTATTCATGGATCACCAGAGCCTAAAGTACCTCTTTTCTCTAAAGGAACTCAACCAGAGACAGTGATGATGGGTCGAGTTTATTAAAGATTACGAGTTTGCAATTCAGTACCATCCGAGGAAGGCGAACATCGTAGCGAACGCGTTGAGCAGGAAGCGTCGACATCGGATTTTAGTTTTGAGGTGCTTGTTGTATCGAGATCTTCACACCCTTAGCCAGTTTGATTTTAGGTTGAAGATTGGTGGGAGCAGCACATTTTTGGGAGCTTTGTCCGTGCAACCATCTTGGACTGATAGGGTGGTCAGAGCTCAGCTAGAGGACTCTTGGATTCAAACCCGAAAGGAGGAGATTTCTAAAGAGCCAAAAACCAATTGGACCATTAGAGCAGATGGAGGACTTTGAATGAAGGGTCGATTAGTGATGACAAGTAATCCACAGCTAAAGAAAGACTTATTTGATGAGGCGCATCATACCAGGTACACAGTGCATCCAAGCACCACTAAAATGTAAAAGGACCTAAAGAGACACTTTTGGTGGAGCGGTATGCGTAGGGATATTACGGAATATGTGGTTAAGTGCTTTACCTGCTAGCAAGTGAAGGCAGAACATCAGAGACCCGTAGGAATCCTTTAGCCTTTATCCATTCCAGAGTGGAAGTGGGTAGATATTTCCATAGATTTTATTGTAGGATTGCTGAGGTCGAAGAAGGGGAGAGATTTCGTTTGGGTGATAGTTGATTGGTTGATAAAGTTAACATATTTCATACCAGTGATGATGACATACACTGCGGATATTTATGCGAGGATATTCATCCAAGAGATCGTGGGACTACATGGAGTTCCAGAGACGATTGTATTAGATCGAGCCTAGATTTTCACTTCATATTTCTGGAGGAGCTTCCAAAACTCATTTGACAGCCAATTATCATATTCTAGTATGTTCCACCCACAAACAGATGGGCAGACAAAAAGAGTTAACCAAGTGTTGGAAGACATGTTGCGAGCATGTATTATTGATTTTCAGGATAGTTGAGAGAATCACGTTCTATTGATTGAGTTCGCTTATAACAACAGTTATCAAGCGACCATAGGTATGGCACCGTATAAGGCATTATATGGGAGGCATTGTAGATCACCTATTAGTTAGGCAGAACCAGAGGATAACTTATTGCTTAGACCGGAGCTTGTGAGAAAGGCTACAGAGAAGGTAGCACTAATTCGGGAACGTATTCTTGCAGTACAGAGTCTGCAGAAGAGCTACACAGATCAAAGGTGACGATCGCTAGAGTTCCAGGTTGGGGACTATGTTTTATTGAAAGTATCACCGATGAAGAGAGTTTAGTGATTTAGAAGATAGGGAAATCTTGCCCCAATGTATATTGGCCCGTTCAAGATTGTTGAGCACGTTGGAGCTGTTTTGTATCGGCTAGATCTTCCAGCATCAATGTCGAGTATACACGATGCTTTCCATGTTTTGATGCTCAAGAAGCATTTACGCAATGAGGAGCAGCAATGAATATTAGACGCACCGAAGATTGAGCTTCATGATGATTTGACCACCATTGAGATCCCAATTAGCATTCTTGCTAAGGAGGAAAAAAGACTTAGAAACAAGGTGATACCTTTAGTTAAAGTTCAATGGAACCAGAAAGGAGCTAAGGAAGCTTCTTAGGAGCGTGAAGAGGATATGCGTCATGACTAGCCGCACCTATTTGAGCAGGTAAAATGATTGGTTATAAATTGCTTGTGTTTATGATTATTTTATATAGTCATATTTATATTTAACACTAGAATGGGGATATTAACACTTAGCTCCTAATCATTCAGAACACATGGTATATATATAGGGGTTCTTATTTGGATTTTTCGCCCGACGTACTAGTTCTGTTTAGTTAGGGGTTAAGTGGGAGTATTTGCATTCTAGATTATTAAGTATAAATATTGCTTATGTTTCATATCTGGCGATTAATGGTACGAGATGTGTATGGGAGAGTTTTCTTATCTGGATTATCCCATCATCATGTTTTTTATATTATTTATCTCTAAGATACGATTGCGGAATTTCGAGGACGAAATTCTTTTAAGGGGGGTGAATGTAAAACCCTGTGACTTTTTAAAAATAGTGTGAATTATATTAATAAATGAGCTCTAATTATGATAAATATCATTTATGGATGAATGATTATGCTAACAATTGATTTGAGATCAATTAAGAGTATATATGAGAGTATACAAAGGTTAAACATGCACAAAGAAGAAATCTAGAAAAATAACCAGTTATAAGTATATAAACATTATACACCGATACAGTTCGAATCTAGAAAATCTTAAAAGACAAAAGTTGTAGGTATCTTCAATATCTTTCCAACTCATCTTAAATCACCTTATTCCGAGGTCGAACGTGAAAGTTACAGTCAAAATATCAAAGACTATTTTCCCAGTCTAACTAGGTTTCCTATTTCGGGTTTGTGCTGTTTTGATTCGGGTTTGTAGTTGTATATATACATGTTTACACATAAAAAGATATCTTTTCATTAGTATTCCAAACCCTAGCAGCCCTTCTTCCACTTTCTCAAATCCTAATCATAATTTGTGAGATTTGGGAGAGTTCTTGAAGCGTTTGTCAAGTGGAAGTCGGGATTTTACGACTTTGGTGAAGATGGATCTTGCACGCACGTGTTCAGGATTTCAACATGACGTTTGAGGGAAGATCATCTTCCTCAAACCTCTCCTTGTAGTTAATTCAAGATTTAATATGTTTAATTAATGAATCTTATGTTTAAGCTTAACTCAATGTTTTAAAATCTTAGTTTATTATGTTAATCTTTAAACCAATGTGAAAATCTATAGATTTAGTTGCTATTTATATTAGTTGATGATCATGATCATTAGGGTTGCTTTTAATTTTTTAATTAATCATGCTTAAATCATGTTTAAACCATAGTTTAATAATTAATTGAGTTTTCTTGCTAATTTAAGATGTATAAACCTTAGGTTTGTGATACCCTAAGTGATATGAACGTGTTTAAATTATTTTATATATGTTTAATGATTAGTTCCAATCATGCTTAGTTAATCATGTTGATAATTTATGTTTTATTTGAGAAATTTTGGTTAATTGAGATGCTAAACCCTAAGTAGATTAATTCAAGAGCTTAAATCATGTTGAGTTAATCCTTGTTAAGCAAATATGAAAGTTTAAATCTTGTTATATGCCTCATGTTAATAAAATTAAATTTTTGAATAAAGTTATAAAAATACAAACGCAAAAACTGATATGTTAAGATCTTCTCTAGCCGGTCGACCGACCAAGGCTAGCCGGTCGACCGGTGAGATCCTGTGAGTGCACTTTGTGCACGTTTGCGTTCGGTCGACCGACACCCTAGGGACGGTAGACCGACGCCCTAGGGACGGTCGATCGACCTGTGTTCTCTTTTGTTTTAAGTGATATTTTTTACACCTTTTATTTTCGAATGCGGGGTTCGAGGCGCACGATGATACACGTACAATCATGAGTATACACGTATAGTATCGTAGCATACACATGGGTATCCCAAAGATGATTAATACAATTATTGTTTCGATTACATGGGAGATATGAGTTATTTAAACGTTATATAATTGTATGGATATCGTTGATGAGCATCGCTCAGTACTACTTGGGATAGTGTGTCAATATATCATTAGTACAAGCTATTGAGTCAGGTTTTAGGATGCTTGATCTAGTAGTATATCCCGCACATAGATGCGATGAGGCTTGTGAGCCATATACCTAGGATGCCTGATTTGGTAATCCGTCCCGCATGTTAATGTGATGAGACTAATGAGCTATGTACACTTTCAGGATACCGATTGGTAGTCCATCCCGCATGATAATGCGATGAATTATAAACTTTACAAGGATTTGCATTGTGATAATTATCTGATAGCCTGAGTCTTGGTGGACGCCATTTATGAATATGACTCATCTCTGAGTTATATATGATCAAGGTATTTTACTCATTGTAAGTACGCGGGATTATATGCGGTTGTTTACATTATCTTCCAAAGGGTAAGATTTTTTTGGTCCGATATTGTGATGATTTTACTTTCTTGTATTATTATCCTTTATTCTTAGTTGGAATTGATGATTAGCGATTCACAATTTGAGACATATGGTATATACATGAGGGTTTTCTTGTTTGGATTATTCTGCTTGACGTATCAGTCTCGTGTTTTGAGTTTCTAATTATTGATTCTATTTAGATTGTTTATTCTTAGTCTGGTATTGATATCTAGTTATCTACAATTTGATATATATGATATATACATAAGGGTTTCCTTGTTTGGATTATTTCGCTCAACGTACTACGTCTCGTGTTGTAGGTTTCTAAATATTAGTTCCATTTAGATACAGGGTAAATAATCTAGGTAGACTATGCTTAATAGATAGAGTCTCCATCACATCTAGTAGCCCTTCCCCTGGGGCGGATAGGGTCTCAAATTGTATTCAGTTTATTCAGTTGATACATGATTATATATATATTAGATATCTCTTTCTACATCATGTCTATTGCATTTATTTACCTTATTTTGCCTGTTTTTACCTGTACTTGTATTTGATTACACTAGAGAGATGTTACTATGATAGTGAAACGTGATGTTGCACAGTGTGGGTACATGGCAGGTTTGACATCTCTGGGTTCACCTTGGACTGCAGTCCTGTGTGAAAACAGGGCGTCACACTGATGCACAGGCGGGATAAGGAGTATATTCTTGCTCGCAGCAACATGCTTTTATATAAATAAAATGTACAGATGTGGAAAATCAGGAGTCTTTGCATAAAATCTATGTTGTATTGCCAAGAAGATAATGCTATGCCAGTTATAAATAAGAGTTAAAGAAGCTTAGAAGTTTGAAACTAATGCTTACGCAAAAGAATGTTGATACAACCCCATAATTCTTGCTCAAGGATGCAATTTTTGGTCTCTCTAGACATGTGCTTATTCTATCTATCAAAGCTTCCAGGACCTGTAAATTTACCATGTAAGAGATGCAAATTAAATTGCATAACAACACAACACAAAAGAAATCCCAGAAACCTATATGTTTAACATATTAAACTTTCATGGTCATCGATACAGCCTCCATGTAGCAGATAAAGAAGCTCCAAAGAATCGATACTATTGTCCAACATATTAACAATAATACACGACCTGAAATATGATAGTAAGATACAAACGTTAACAGTTGCTGATAAACATGCACATGTAACAGTTAAAGCTAACATGTTCAAGCAAAAGTTAACATAAATGGGCATAAGTTAACATATGTTTGGAAATATTAACATGTAACAGTGAAAGCTAACATGTTCTTGCAAAAGTTAACATAAATGGGCATAAGTTAATAATTATCTGTTAATATTAACATGTATATAGAAAAGTTAACATGAATGTATAAAAGATCCCAAGTAATATGCAGCCAAATATTAAGGAGAAAAACTTACTGATTGGTTTTCTAATTGTAAAAATTTGAGAACCATCTATTCATATCTGGTGTGAGCTTTTGATGCTACATGATGGGATATTCTAAAGTTGTGAATGAATGTTCCTTCACTATCAACCAAGCATATGCTAAAATTATCAACATTAGGAATACCCTCGTTTAACAACTTCAGAAGAGCCTCCTCCTTCTTCTAGATTTTCTTGTTCTTCAGCAAATCTCAACTGCATTCATCAAGCTTACAGTAGTACCTGATTTTTGGCCTCTCATCACCCTTGTGATATGATATTGTAATTATCTCTGAACGAACTTCCTTTTTCTTTTCTTCAGTGAAAAGGGTTCGAACTAGCTATGATCACGTACTAATCCTGGTACTTCGTTCCCTTGTCCCCTTTGAAACTAATTTCTTTGATCTCTTCTTATAAACTTGTGCCTCATTTTTCTCATCCTCTTTCTCTTTATCTTTCTTCTCTTCTTCTTTCTCTTCCTCGACTTTCTCCTCCTCTTTAGCTTCCTCTTTTTCTCCTCCTCTTTCTCTACCTCTTTTTTCTCCTCCTCTTTCTCTTCCCCTTTCTTCTCTTCTTCTTTATCTTCCTCTCTCTTCTCTTCTTATGTATCCACATTCTCACCATCCTCTTCTTCCCCTTATTCCTTCTCTTTAGCTTTCTCCACATTCTCAACTTCCATTTCTTGCCAGTCTTTCTTCTCTACCTCCTTATCTTCTTGCGTAACTTCTTGTTTTTTCTCTTCTTTTTTATCTATTTTTTTCTTCATTTGCACAACCTCCTCTGCACTATGACTAGCTTCCTTTCCAATATTAGTTACATCGTCATAATCGAAGCAACCAACATCGTCACCCCTATCAATAGAATCAATACTACTTTTCCTCTTCTTCTATGCAACCTTTGTATGCTTATCATTCTGGGATATAATTGCCTTCACATTCTTCTTCAGGTCTTCGGGGTCAATCAGGTCAGCAGTTCATTCATAGATCTCTAATTTCTTGTTAAGCCGTTGTATCTCCTTAGAGCAAGCTTCCTATTAAAGGCGCTTCCTACGCTTGACAACATGGAGCAATTTTCAATTTAGTTTGGCCGTATTCCTCCAAAATTAAATTTGCTCTTCACTTGGTAACTTCTCTATCTCATCTTCTCTTTCAAGAGCATCACTGATATGCTGGGAAAAAATCTGAAAAAATAACCATATACCTATTACCCACGTAAACTCACCAAATTAAGGATAATAGTAATGAAAATCCATAACATTTGAAATGTTAACATGTAAGAATGAAAGTTAACATGTTAATCTGAAAATTAACATGTATATAACTTAAGTTAACATGTAAGAATAACATATAACATGTAAACATGAAAGATAACATATAACAGTAAAAGTTAACATGATATGTTATTTATTCACATGTTTTGCTGAACATTTACATTTAACACTAACTCAACATGAAACAATGTAATTATCTTGCCCAAAGAAAGTTAACATGAAACAATGCAAATTTATGTGTAATAATGATAAAGTTACAAAATTTCATTCAATATAAATATGCAAAAATGTGTAAAGAGTAATTGATGCTTTCGTAGCCTACGGATGAACTCTTTGGTCTGCCCTTCACCTTCTCTTGCTTCTCATCCTTAGCCTTTACTTTCTTCTCCTTCTTCCTTGACAATGATTGCTCCATAGCTTTACTCCTATCGAAGACATGGGGGATTATTTTTTTCTAAGATGAGAGATATCATTCTTCTTCCCGCTGGGATCCCTTTGAGGGTATTTCTCACTCCATGGGCTGCTGGGAGAAATTGGTTTCTCTACGATTTTAATGCTTGCTTTTTTTTGCCTTGGAAACAATTGTCTCCCTCCTCAAAGATCCAATCGTCCCTCCGACCCTTACCCAATTAGTCAACGAAGGCTTCCATCTCAAGTTTAGGGCTAGTTTTTTAATACTCGTCATCTTATAGTACCATAGTTGTCAATATAGAATAAACGAAAATTTAAGCTTTTATAAATAGTAAAACTATGGAGGAGGAGAAGCAACAAATATTTATCATAATTTTTCTTTCTAACTTTCAAAACTCTTTGTTCAACCTCAGTCTAAATAGCTAACTTTCACACTTAAATGTTAATTTTCACTATTACATGTTAATATTTATGGGTACATGTTAACTTTCACATGTTAATGTTACCTTTCACGATGATATGTTAAATTTCATGTTAACATGTTAATTTTTACCATATCCTGTAACATTCAATCTTGTACATGTTTTCTGATGCCTGTTATCAAAACTACTAATAACTAAAACAAATATCATACATATGAACATGCAACTTACAGGGATGAGCCGCATGCATCCAGGTACGTATGTAACCCCTGGCTTCCTTAATCCTTCAACGGCAATTTGAATGCCTCTCTTCATCTCATCAACAATAAATTTACCCCCATGCAATATTCTCCACTCTCTCAATACTATCTATATATTAAGACAACTGTCTTGGGATGCCTTGTAAGCTGTTAGGACACCAAATCATTGCACACTGGTACAAAATCTGAAGCAGCACAAAATCCTCAATGTCCTTCTTTGAGGTTGACTCAACAAGTGTCTTCAGTAACTCGTTAACATATCTCCTCATGCTACCGGCTTCTTCTTTATCTTTAGTCTTTGTCTTTGCCTTGGCCTTTAGCATTTCTTTCTTCTCTTCAAAGTACTCCCTCCAAAGCCGGTTGTAAGGGTGTCTATTCCCATAGATCAACTCCCCATCAATAGGAAAGTTTGTGTGAGTTTGCACCCACTCTTCATCAAATCTAACTGAAAATATAGACCCATTTTGGAATCAGAAAAAGAGAATTCATTATTTTTGCCAACATAATGACTGAACACATGCTCTATTGCCCATAGATCACGTGCTGGAGGTCTGAACAATACATAGTGCTCAAAGTTACTGCCATTGTAAGCATCTCAATGCCACTTCTTCATTTTTAGTTGAAGTTTTGTCATGAAAGTACAGTACGATCCAAAACATGCACTAGGTCTTATATCACCTACAACATCAACTTTCTTGCATAAACAACTATTTACTCTTAACAAATCATTCAAATTTTTAATATCCATTATACTTATTAACATCAGTGGCAAATATTAACATTAAAGGTTAAAACTTACGGTTGAACATTAACAACACTCAACTTTCACTTAGCATGTGTTCGTACAAGCTATACTTGTCAATATATAATATATGACAAAATTCAATGGAAAATATCTGCATACTTTTCATAATTGCTGGATGTGATTGTATATTGTAATTCATATGCTATTATTATAGTCCTCAGTATATATTACATGATAATATAACACAATGAGCTAAATTCCAAACAATGAGCCTGTATGTCATATAATAGGTCTACACTTCATACATAATAATTTCACTTAGAATAAGGAAAAAAAATCCACAAATAGGGTCCCTGTTATATCCACTTTCATTATCAATAAATTGAATATCGAATGGAAATAGTTATGACCTTAGCCTAGCAACAAATGATTACTATTAATATGATTTCAAATTAGCTAACATTTAACAGCAAAGGCATTAAATTAGTAAAAATCAAGATTTATTAACATGAATAGCTAATAGTTAACACTTAAGGAGAAACGTTAACAACAAACGAGAATTATTGACATGTATTGCTACTAGCTAACAACAAATGAGAATTATTGACATACATTTCTTTCAAACAATTATACTTCATATTGTTCAAATCTTACTCCAAAATTAAGAAACTGGTTCTACACTACAATAACCAGCTTCTCACCACCATTTTTTCATAAACAGAACCCATAAACCTCAATCGCATTTCAAACACATAAACTGTTAGCTGCCCCCCCCCCCCCCCATAT
Organism: Asparagus kiusianus; assembly: GCA_022839385.1. NCBI lineage: Eukaryota > Viridiplantae > Streptophyta > Magnoliopsida > Asparagales > Asparagaceae > Asparagus > Asparagus kiusianus. Next base: position 194,628 of record BQKN01065177.1, read on the forward strand.
TTCTGACTAACATTAAACACCATAATTTTACAAATTACTTATAACGAAAATTAATTAAATTCAAAATCACTCAATTGATTAGGAACTTACTTCTTCTTTGAGATGGACACATCCTCCGGCGAGCGTCTCCTCTTTCACTCTCGAATTTCTAGTCCCCTTTTCATGCACAATAGGGTCTCTGTCGCCTCGTTACTCTCCTCATCCTCAGAGGATGTCGGAGGAGAACCGTTGGTGGGAGATATGAAGGCAGAGGTAGAGGCAACGACGGATAATTTTGGCAATTCCTCCTTCGCCAATCGAGCCGAGCGCTGTCGGGGACGAACCCCTTCCGTTTGCGTGATGTCTCTTTCACCCTTCTCCACATTAGTGTTCTCGGCCATTTTACTTAAAAAAATTTAGACATTTTTCTTATGGATTTATTGGACGCTTGAGTGAAAACTAGGGATTCGAATATGGGTTCTCGAGATGACGGAGGTTTGAGGAGGTTTAAGCGTGCGGTGAGAGAAGAGAGAGAGAGAGGGCAACCAAGTTTTGGGGGGAACATGTAAAAAGGGAAGTTTTGAGTTTTCGAAATAACTTTCTCTCTGTGTTGTCTGGGAAATGTAAAAAGCGCCGAAACACCATAACTTCATGTATTGGGAGCTTTGGCACATAAAAAAAATACGGGGGACCTGGTCACATCCCCTTTATTTTTTTGGGGCCTTGACACATTTTCCCTTAATAAAAACCTTTTAAACCCATGTATTTATTTAAAAGGATGGACAATAGTTTTGTAATAACTATTTTGTCTATGTTAGGTAAACACTTTTGGCCTTAGATATAAAGAGAAAATAAACTTTGTTCTAAGTAAAGAAGTAAAACCATAAATGCAATAAGTCATAATATTGGGATGAATAAAAACTAAAAGATAAGTTTTCAATTGCAACTTCTCGCAAGACATGGCTAGATCTGTAATTATTACTAACTAGAAGGCTGGAAACATGAAAAGGAGTTTGTTATGGAGGATAGTTCCTCAGAGACATGAAAAAATATCAAGATATTTCAAAATTATCATGGAACCATACAAAATACATGCCAATAAAGAAGGTTATTACGACCTAAAAAAACAAAAGTAACAAGAAAAACTAGGACAAACAGCATGATAAGATCATAAAAGGGCCAAAAAATAGGCTACAGATGATGTTATATGTTGCATCGAGCGATGATCTTCTTTCTTATAGTAAGGGAGACCCATTCTGTTATCGATCAATGCAAAACCTGATATCTTGAGGGATATCCAGCTCTGAACTAAAGAAAGATGTCAAGGTTATATACATAAAACACAATGATTATTATTTTTCATTCAATTGTGATATTATACGGAATCATATGTTGGGTTATTTATTTTGCTTTTCTAAGTTTCAAGTGTCTTAGATATTTTTACTTAGACAAATGCAAGACATAATCGTCCACAATAGGATATGATGTTTGACAAGCTAGATAACTGACTAGAGCCTCTGCAAGAATGATTCTCCTCCATTCCTTTATTAATGCTAAAGAAAGTGATATGGTAAACATTAAAATCGTCTAATACAGTAATAACAATCAATAAATAAACTATATATGCTTCCGTTTACAACAATTTGGTCACAAGGAATGAATTTGACAAAAGGACAATCCTGATCTCTATCTCTACCGGCACACGGTCAAGAACCCACCAAAACAAAAACAAGGGGTAAGCGGACCGGATCCCTTTTCTGCTAGTTGGACATCCTTGGTAAGTCGCAAGGATGTCCCCGTGGCCTGATTTGCATGGAAAACACATATGGAGACATCATCGATATAGTCTGGGATTGTTTAAATATTCCTAAACAATTCTACAGAGACTTAAAACACCTGACAAACCCTATAAATTTGGGTTATCTAGCAGTAATTGTTGTGTGCTTTGTGATCGACATGGCTCTAAAAAATCATCATATATCACTTATTCTTGGATTGCTTATACACCTCTGAGATTTGGAATCTGGTGATGAACCGATCGATTGTCTTTTATGTGGAGAAGTTGTAAGCGGTCATACTTAGTTACCTGGTATACTCGAAGTTGGAAGCGGAATGCATACATGAAGCGAGTTAAGTAAGTTAGTGTGGAAGAATCAGAAAAACCAGATTTTCTGGCATAAGTCGACTCATGCACAGAGGGTAAGTCGACTTATGGTAAGTCGACTTGTCAGTGTGCACAAGTCGACTTACGAACTGCACTGGAATTGTGGATTTTTTCTCTACCAAGTCGACTTATCAAACCTGATAAGTCGACTTACGAAGTGTGCTCCAGTTGCTGTTTTTCTCTCTGCCAAGTCGACTTATGCTAACTGATAAGTCGACTTACGACGTGTATTTTGCATAATCAGGTTTCCTGTTTGCAGTCTGATTGGGTTTTTGTTTTGATATAAATAGGAAAACGATTTGTTAGGGTTTTTAATCAGAGATTGAGGGATCTTTTGAGCATTGTGAGAGGGAGATATTGTGAGAAAGGTGAGATCTTTGGTTGAGGGTTACTTTGAGGGAATTTGTGTGATTGTAACCCTTTGTACTCTCCTTGATTTAGTAAAATCTCCCCATCCTCTCCCCGTGGACGTAGGCAAGTTGCCGAACCACGTATATCTCTGTGTTTGGTTTAATTTGTCGTATTTGGCTTGGTTTGTGCAAGTGTTTGGTTCTCTTCTACTCATGATCACAGGTTCATTGTGTGTGCGTGCAACACTTCCGCATAGGCACGCGACAAGTGGTATCAGAGCTCAGATTTCAGATCTGGGGTTTTGGATTAGGTGGAGGAAGATTCAGTTGGAAGCCTGGTTCTTGGAGTTCTAGGCTTTGGTGGAGTTAGGGTTTGAAGTTGCCGTTGAAGATCTCGCTTTCCTCGTGTGGTTAGGAGTTCTAATTGGAATCCAATCTAGGGTTCAGTTGGGTAATTTCTTATTCTTTTCAAAGTTTGGATCTTTCTCTAGAATTTAGAATTTGTAATTATGGGTGAAGAAGTTGGTGAAAGCAGCAAGATGACAGGCACAGTTCAAGTGGGTTTTCAGAACACTAAGATTAGTGTAGTGAAATATGATGGCAAGATCAATTTTGGTTTGTGGATGAGCGACATACAGGATGCGCTCAATGCTCAAAATCTGGAGGAGACCATCATGATCGATGTAAGGCCACCTAAATATGAAGAGGCGATATGGGAAAAGATGAATCGAAATGCTTGTGGGGTGATCAGGTCTTGTTTGGAATAGGAGCTAAAATACGATGTGATTGGGGTGACGTCTGCGATGAAGATGTGGGAAATTCTCAACAACAAGTATCTCACGAAGAGTGTTGAGAACAGGTTGTACTTGTTGCGAAGATTATTCAGATTCCAGATGTCCCGAGGCACCTCACTTGTGGCTCATGTGAACAACTATACTAAGTTGTTATCGGACTTGGCGAACGTGGATGAGAAGATCACAGATGAGTACAAGGCTATTATTCTTTTGGGCTCCTTACCGGATGAGGAGTATGATACCTTCGTGCTTAGGTTGCTGAACGGGAGATCTTCTATCACTTATAGTGAAGTGACTAATGCACTGACGAACTACGATTTGAGGAGGAAGGATAAGGAGACTTCCCGCGCTAGTACTTCAGGAGAGGCCTTGTCGACGAAAGGTAGAAGCTCATATCAGAAAGGTGAAAATAGAGGGAGGTCAAAGTCAAGAGGTCGTCACCAGCTTGGAAAGAACCAATGTGCATTCTGCAAGGAGCAGGGACATTGGAAAAGAGATTACCCGAAAGTCAAAGAAAAGGAGAATAGCAAGAATAAGGGCCCGAAGGCCAATGAGGTGAATGTTGCTAGCGGCAATAATTCTGATGATTTGAGCTTTTCTCTTTTGATTACTCCGGAGGTGAACCATTTGGATGCATCAGAGTGGATGCTTGATTCTAGCGCTACTTATCATGTGACTCCTAGGCGAGATTGGTTCTCATCATTTGAGAGACTCGATGGGGATCTTGTGGTCATGGAAAATGATCAATCCTGTGGCGTTCGTAGGATAGGTACTGTGAGGATTCGGATGCACGATGGAGTAGTCCGTGAGTTGAAGGAGGTGAGATTCGTTCCTCAACTGAAAAAGAATCTTATCTCAGTTGGAGCTTTGGAGGCGAAGGGATTCAGGGTGACCTTTGAGGATGCTGTAGCGAAGGTTACTAAGGGATCTTTGGTGGTGATGAAGGGAGTCCGCAGTCATAACCTATACTATCTGAAGGGGAGCACCGAGATTGGCCAGGTTGCTTCGGCGATTTTAGAGGCGAACATGAGCAGACTTTGGCATTACAGGCTAGGGCATACAGGTGAAAAGTCACTGCAGGCATTGTGCAAGCAAGGGCTTTTGAAGGGAGCCAAGAGTGGTAAAGTGAAATTCTGTGAGCACTGTGTACTTGGCAAGAAGACAAAGGTGAAGTTCGGGATGGTCATTCATAGGACGAAGAGCATCTTGAACTACGTGCATACAGATGTTTGGGGTCCCACCAAGGCGGCATCATTTAGTGGTCGACATTGGTTCGTCACGTTCGTTGATGACTATTCTAGGCGATGTTGGGTGTACACCATAAAACATCAGAGTGAAGTCCTAGATTTGTTTGTGGAGTGGAAGAAGAGGCTGGAACTGCAGACTGGGAGAAAGATCAAGACGTTACGATCCGACAACGGCGGTGAGTATACTTTAGACCCCTTTCAGCAGCTATGTCGAGACGAGGGCATAGAGAGGCACTTCACAGTTAGTCATACACCGCAGCAGAATGGGGTGGCAGAGAGGTTAAATCGGTCTTTGCTGGAGAAGATTCGATGTTTATTGGCGCATAGTGGTTTGGAGAAGATCTTTGGGCTGAGGCACTTTCTTATGCGAGCCACCTCATTAATAGGCTGCCTTCATCTGCGATTGAGGGGAAGACCCCTATGGAGATGTGGTCGGGAGAGACAGCACATGACTATGACCAGCTTAAGGTATTTGGTTGTTCTGCATATTATCATGTTAGAACTGATAAGTTGGAACCTCGAGCTAGGAAGGTCATATTTGTAGGATTCAAGCGTGGTGTCAAGGGCTACAAGCTTTGGGATCCAGTTGATAGGAAGATTGTGCTGAGTAGGGACGTCACATTCGATGAGGCTTCTATCTTAAAGCTTCCCAGCTCTCATCAGGTGGAGAGCGACCCGACAGAGGAGATTTCGCAGGTGGTGGAGATTGATGCAGCTCCACAGAGTCCAGATAGTACAGTATCCATTAGAGTGCCGACTGAGGTGACGTCAGGCGAGCACGACGGTGATGCGGAGGATACGGGTACTCATGAGCAGGATCAGGGACCGACGGCTCAGGTTCAGTATTCTATTGTGGTTCGGAGACAGAGGAGAGACATACGGGTGCCAGCATGGTATGCCGACTCAGTTGCATATGCACTTTCGGTGGAGAGTATTGATGAGATGGTGCCTACTACTTTCAGAGAGGCCGAGCAGAGTTCGGAGGCTGATTCGTGGCAGGTGGCTATGCAGGAGGTGATGGAGTCTCTTCACAAGAACGATACATGGGAGCTTGTTGAGCTTCCAAAGGGGCGAAAGGCGATTGGGTGCAAGTGGGTGTACACGAAGAAGGAGGGCATTGAGGACACTCCAGTGAGGTTCAATGCTAGGTTGGTTGCGAAGGGTTATGCACAGGAGGAAGGTATTGGCTACAATGAGGTTTTCTCTGCTGTGGTGAAGCATTCGTCGATTCGGATTTTGCTAGCTTTGGTGGCACAGTATGGTTTGGAGTTAGATCAGCTGGATGTGAAGACAGGATTTCTTCATGGTGATCTTGATGAAGAAATATATATGACTCAGCCATTGGGATTTCGAGCTGCAGGGAAAGATAAGTTGGTTTGCAGGTTAAAGAAATCGCTATACGGTTTGAAGCAGTCTCCTCGACAGTGGTATAGGCGATTTGATGGTTTTATGCTTGGTCATTCGTACACTCGGAGCCAGTTTGATCATTGCGTGTGTTTTCGCAAGTTGAGAGGAGGTGCGTACATTTATTTGTTGCTTTATGTCGATGACATGTTGGTTGCTTCTAGTTCCAGGTCAGCTATAGATGATTTGAAAGTTCAGCTTTTGAATGAGCTTGAGATGAAGGACTTGGGTGAGGCGAAGCGCATTTTAGGGATGGAGATCGGCAGAGATAAGAAGAAGGGCAGAATTTGTTTGACACAGGTGGCTTATTTGAAGAAGGTTCTACAGCGATTCCACGTTAGCATGGATACGAAGCCAGTTGGTGTACCGTTGGGAGCCCATTTGAAGCTTTCAGCTAGCCTTTCACCGAAGTCAGTTGAAGACCGTGAGTTGATGTCGAAGACTCCATATGCGAGCGCAGTTGGGAGCTTGATGTACGCGATGGTATGTACGAGGCCAGATTTATCACAGGCAGTGAGCATGGTGTCGAGATACATGCACGATCCAGGAGTGGGTCATTGGGATGCCGTGAGATGGAATTTGAGGTACATTCTAGGTATGCTCAATGTTGGTTTGGTTTATGAGCGGGACACTACAGGTGGGCAGCTATGCATTGGCTATGTTGATTCGGATTATGCCGGGGATTTGGATAAGCGTCGGTCTATGACGGGGTATGTGTTCACTTTGACCTGTGCGCCGGTGTGTTGGAGATGCACCTTACAGTCGATGGTGGCTTTGTCTACGACGGAGGCAGAGTATATGGCAGTTACAGAGGCTGTAAAGGAGGCTATTTGGCTTCGAGCACTTTTGGAGGAACTTGGTATATCGCAACGATCCGTTACTATTCATTGTGATAGCATGAGTGCTATATATTTGGCGAAGAATCAGGTTTTTCATGCGAGGACGAAGCACATTGACGTTCGTTATCACTTCGTTCGGGATGTTCTTGAAGATGGCGATGTGGAAATTGTGAAGGTCCACACGAAGGATAATCCAGCGGATATGCTCACTAAGGTGGTTCCGAGCAACAAATTTGTTCATTGCAGAAACTTGTTGCATATTTGTGATTGTTGAGGCCGTTGGCGGCCATTTGGATGAACTACGGGCGGCTTGATCCCTTGGGAGAGGGGGTACGTAGGCAACCATGGTGGTGCAGCCGTATTTAGAGAGACGACACATTGATGCTCTTGGTTTGGTGTCGGCTCAGTTTTGGCAAAATTCGCCGAGGTGGAGAATTGTGGAAGAATCAGAAAAATCAGATTTTCTGGCATAAGTCGATTCATGCACAGAGGGTAAGTCGACTTATGGTAAGTCGACTTGTCAGTGTGCACAAGTCGACTTACGAACTGCACTGGAATTGTGGATTTTTTCTCTGCCAAGTCGACTTATCAAACCTGATAAGTCGACTTACGAAGTGTGCTCCAGTTGCTATTTTTCTCTCTGCCAAGTCAACTTATGCTGACTGATAAGTCGACTTACGACGGGTATTTTGCATAATCAGGTTTCCTGTTTGCAGTCTGATTGGGTTTTTGTTTTGATATAAATAGGGAAACGATTTGTTAGGGTTTTTAATCAGAGATTGAGGAATCTTTTGAGCATTGTGAGAGGGAGATATTGTGAGCAAGGTGAGATCTTTGGTTGAGGGTTACTTTGAGGGAATTTGTGTGATTGTAACCCTTTGTACTCTCCTTGATTTAGTGAAATATCCCCATCCTCTCCCCGTGGACGTAGGCAAGTTGCCGAACCACGTATATCTCTGTGTTTGGTTTGATTTGTCGTATTTGGCTTGGTTTGTGCAAGTGTTTGGTTCTCTTCTACTCGTGATCACAGGTTCGTTGTGTGTGCGTGCAACGCTTCCACATAGGCGCGCGACAGTTAGCACTACCTGCATGCCACTGTTCATTCTATATGAATGGAAAGGAACAGGAGGATCTACAAAGGACAGAGTCGCACTGGACAAGTGGTGGTCGATCAGTGTAATCAAGAATGCAGTGTTTGCGAGTACTTTGCATCACCCTATTAATTTCCCATTGAATATAAAGCCTAGGTAGAGCCTTTTACTTTATAATAGTTTGTATCCCCAGCGTTATAATTGTAACTCTAGCGTTTGATTGTTTGAGTTCATTGTAATATATATAACTTATAACTCAAAAGATTGGCCAGTTGAGACTATGAGTAGCACGAATCATTTTGATGGTGATGGTGAGTGAATAAATTGTTCATTTACAATATTTCGACTTGCTAGTATTCGCTATACACAGGATTGATTACATGCATGGGAGGAGGTACGCAAGATCAAAAGCCATAAAGACATCTCTAGGAGCAGAGTAGATAGGATTAATGCATCATATTGTACAGTCACTTGAGTGATAAAATGACAAGCTAGCTAACAGGGTAAGTGGGGGCAATATAGTAAAAACAAATGATTCATCAGCGGGGTGGAGGCACGATAATGGGCCGGGTACATAAATGATGTACTGATTTGACATAGAGCCAGAAAAGACCGTTTTGCACCCCCTTATGATCCTAATTTCCTATGGCCACATTAATTCCAATAGAAATGATAGGGGCACACCATCTACCACACCTCTAATCACACCATCTCTTTCGTTACAGTGCACCGGGCCCACATGAGATTTTATTAAATAAAATCTCATGTGGGCCCGGTGCACTGTAGCGAGAGAGTTTAATAAAATCTCATGTGGGCCCGGTGCACTGTAGCAAGAGAGATGGTGTGGTTGGAGGTGTGGTAGAGGGTGTGCCCCTAGTGCCTCTCTAATTCCAAAAGATCACATTAAATCTATAGTTAACAGTTGCAATAGAGAGAACATCATTCCCGAGCAGATTAATTGTGTTACTTGTTGTTTGCATTCTGCATGCTATATGATCGATGTTTATTTACTATCTTTATTATAACCATTTTGCTAGTGTATTATATATGTTGTACTTTCTAGCATGTCTATATATAATATTATCTCTATCATGTTTGGATTTCTATATTTCTTTGACACCGTGAACCATACTACTGCATATTGAGGATCTAGTGTTGTTTCCAGTCGTTAAACATGATCGAGCGACTCGGTTCCAAATCAGGCATTTTTTTATGAGAAACTTGAGGATTGCCATGTTGGAACGTAGTACATCATTCCCTAGTGGTTTAGTAGCAGTATCTTTTACTATTTAGTTTATATACTTTGTGGATTTCAGATGTTTGAGGGATTAAGATATTTGATCTAGTTTTCCTTTTAAGAGCATCTAGCCAGTAGTCGTTGCCCATGGGAGTGCTCACATGTTCATGTCAGAGCTCCGCGGGTTGCTAATCGTTGGAGGAGCAAGGGAGCCAAGTAAAGTTGCCAAAATTTGACAACGGCTCCAACCCCCTTTTTTAATTTTTACTAGTTTTTATAGCACGTGCAATGCACGTGGTAATTTTTTAATTTATTCTTTTGTTATTGATTTATTTCATTAAGATTTATTTAATTTAAACCATGTATCAAACATATGGATACATACATTGCATGTGATACATATTAAGAAACTACAAGAGTAAAAATTAATAATGTTTTTATAATTATGCATTGAACTTATACACAATACACAAGATGAATGTTTTCATAATTATGCATTGAACTTATATACAGTACATGTGGACAACTGCAATTTAACTAACATGAGAATCCATATTAAAAACAAGTGCAAGTTTCCAACAATCTATACATGTTAAAGAAATAGAAAATACTACGTTAATATTCTAACAGATGGTAACCTATCTTGAAGGACAAAAGAAGCGAGATATGGTAACTAACATCATAAAGAAATGAATTGCGACCCCCAAGTTGAAAGTATTTAATAAATGAGATGAGAATTCTTGAATAGAAGAATTAATTGCTTAATCTTTTCAGTACAGTCCAGTCTTAAGAATAATTTGGAGAACCCAGATCCATTAAAAACATTAATCGATCATTGATGACAATTTTCATGAAGAAGTTGGAAATCAATGCATGGATAAACAAGAACCACACTATTTACAAAGAACAATATGGGGAACATAATGGTTCCACCTACATTGTAAAGTTTCGCTATTAAACCCCCTCATAACAAGCTAGGAGGTACAAGAGTTCTTTTTAGCCTGCACCTAGATTTTTATCCCAGCATAGAGACAAGTATGAAAATTAAAATCAGTTTTTCTTTCAAAACTATTAAGATTAAGCAGTCACTTCCTCAATTTTCCTAAAACCAGCATAGTCGTGATTCAAGAAGTATCCACATAAAACTACGAACATGTTTGTGTGCCGTGCGTGCATGTAAAAGAGAGAGGAAAAGAGAAGCACATTATATCTGTAACTAATCCTCATTTGATAAAAATGTTGCCCAATTTGAGTTTCTTTTACATTGCTTCTACTATTTGTATGATGTATAAATTGTTGCCACTAAGGGGAGTGACCTATCCCCCTTGCAAAATGTTCTCTGCCGAGAGAAAAACAAGGACCACAATGCATGTTTAGACAGCATGGAACCTGATAATCCAGCCAGCCAAAATACATCACCTCTAACAACCGTCTTGCTTCTTAAGTCAGCTACCATCTTGAGTCAGCACTTGTCAATCTTTTCATATACAGACGATACAGCTATCTACAAAGAAGCAGTAAAGGCACTAACACCCAAGTTTTGCCTGACAGCTGCTACTGATCGCAGAGACACCTTTCTAGTGTGACTCCATCCTGAGATTCTTCTTAGAGTAGCTATCAGAAGACTCACCAGAAAGCTTTATTCAGAAGACTCACCATGTCTTTTAGCATGAACACGCAAGGGCAGAAACTGAGATATCGAGCACATGCTCTTAATCTTGTAAGGATGTCTGAGTAAGTGAGATGGAAACAAAAAAAGCAATTGCAAGAACTTAAAGAACCAATCTCTCATATTATTTGGGTATCCCATATTATTCACAACATATGCTTAAAATACAAAGTGATAAAACATGAACTGATTTGGAGACTTTCCTAATCATATCTTTCAGCAAGAAAACCAAAAGGAAAGTTGTCTTTCAAAAAAATAGTGAGTTTATTAGGAAAAACCTCACATCTTGCCTCATCCTTCTCCTCAGCTCTCCTACAACTCTATAGGCAGCTCCTTGCCCCCTTAGACCGGAGCTGGCCACAATCAGACAATCCTGGAACAATCACTTCAATGTCATGTTCCTTATCTTCACCGTAAAACCAATCCCTGACAATGTGAGGGCATAGCCGAATCGATGCATGCTTTAGATTGGGCACCTCTCCCTATAGAAAAACCCCTGCCAGCAAACAAACATAAACAAAAGGAGAGGTAACAAAAAACCAAATGGAGTATCTATACACATACAAATGATGGGTTAAACTAAATTTGTACCTGTAGTGAAGAAATGAAAAAGTTTCAAGATATGCGCCGAATCGATGCAGGCTTTAGATTGGGCACCTCTCATCGTAGAAAAACCCCTACCAGCAAACAAACATCAACAAAAGGAGAGGTAACAAAAAAAAAACCAAATGGAGTATCTATACACATACAAATGAAGGGTTAAACTAAATTTGCACCGATCCCAGGGAAAGACTAAATTAAGAGAAGGCCACGGACATTGATATGTTGTGATTATAAAATATCTTGGTTGTCCAATGCTTTAGCAGCCAAGCATTCAGACAAATAATGCAAGAAGCTAATACGTGGAACTTCATAAAGCATTCAATAATGCTTCCAAATAAAGAAATATAATGGTCATGTAAATTACCATGCAACCATGAGGAAATGTAGTACCTTTGTGTATAATGGTTCATAAAGCTTCTGGTATTTCGCTTCAAGTGCTGCTCTTACCTCAAAAAATTTTGCCTCGAGCTCGTCATGTTGACACTGGTTAAAAGAACAAATAAACGTCAAAAACTAATAACTACAAATGAAATATAGCAAGAAGCAGTCAATCTCAAGTGAAGTATTAAATAAGATAGGAACCATGTAATTCAGAAAATAAAATAGAACTCTAATACTGAAGCATTAATCTATTTGCCCCTTAACATCTAAAAGCATGATACTTCCAGCAGTTGAGGGAGAGGGAGAATAGAGAAAGTAAATCGTGAAGGAGAAGTTGGAGGATATTTAATTTATTTATTAACGCAAACAAACAGGAGAGTTCGAAAATCAAAGTTAAAAATTATTAGAAAAGAACTGGAGTGTTCTCGTATAAAATCATGTACTAATCATATAAAACAATATGTTTCCTATAAAATTGTACCACTATATATACATGAGGTTATGTTACGAAGCCTCCCTTGACAATTCAGAAAAGAACTTCTCATCGCACACTAAAAAAGCAAGAGCGTTCTCAGTAGAAGTACTAAGCAGACTTTTAGGGAACAAATAGACTAACAAAGAACTCAGTTTATGAAAAATTTCCATGTTGATTCGCTTAGACACAGATTAGCAACTATTTTTTAAAGAGGGCAATCATAATCCAAGTTGATATTCAGATTACTGTCTTATACTTCAATTCATACTTAGTTGTATGTTTTATTCCGGTGTTGATTGCCTATAAAACCATTCATTTCATTTCCATCTGCTTCAAACACAAGCCCTCTCCAAAAAACTCCTGTGACTCTGTAGGGCTACACATAACAAAACATCATCAATGTGCATTATAGAAAAATCAACAGTAGTGAGAGCTGATACCCACAAGCCTAAGAATGAAGGGAAGCGTTTGCCGCCAAAGAGAGGACAGGTTATACGTCAGGTAGCCGGAATGATGATCGTAGTCATGACTCCGAGGAACTGCAAGCGAGAGAGAGAGAGTCTGTCAGTGAAACATCGAAGCATTAGATTCAGACAGATCGAGTATTCGTAGTGAAACTTCCTAGAAATTACATGAACCTCTGGAAAATTCAGTGAATTTTGTAGTATTACATGAAGTTTCATGATCTGTAAAATTATGTGGGTCATAATGATTTTTGAGTGCATATGGGGTTGTGATGATTAGGAGCATGATTTAGAACTTGATGAAGCCTAATAAATGTCAAAATGCAAGTTTCTCAAATTCAGAGGTAGAAAATTTTGAGATTTGTTTGATCAGTTGACTTGTGGCAATCAAAAGAAAATTACAACCACATTTCATATATAAAAAAGGCATTAAATTGTCATGTTTGGTTCATATGTAGTCGAACTTACACTATTGAAATATGTCCAAGAACAAGGATAAGCAAATGGATACTCATATTTGAGCTTGAATAATGTTTAGTGAATAGAACAAAACTGCTATTTCGAATGATGGCCAAAAACTCACGAAATTATGTCCGTATTGTTCTTCTCATTATTTTTAAAGAAACAAAGGTAATCATAATCCAAGTTGATACTCAGATTACTATATTGTATTGAAATTTGAGTCAGTAATAGAAAATTACAACGGAGCTTTGTGGGAAAAAGGTATTGAATTGTCATTTTTTATTCACATGTAGTCGAATTTACACTAATGAAGTGTGGCCAAGAAAAGGGTTAGCTAACATATTGAATAGAATGGAATGTGGCTTGGACAACAATTACATGATCAAATGAAAACCAAAAATTTCAACCAAATATATTATTAATTTACAGCTCAAGGTTTCTTCTTGCTAATTTTTAAATAAACAAGGTAATCATATATAATCCGAGTTGCTTGCTATTCTCAGCAAGTTTGATTAAGCGAGAGAAAAAGGTATTAATTGACATATGATTCGTATGAGTCGAATTTATACTATAGAAATATGTCCAAGAAAAAGGGTTGGCGAATGGATTTTTCATGTACAAGAATAGTTTGGACAACAATTTCGTGATCAAGATATATTTCTTCAAGCATGAATAGTTTGTAGTAAAAAGGAAAAAGAAATGTGATGCAATGCTTTTGTAACGCTATACAGGTTATCCATCATTTTATGAAACAGAACAAACTTACCTCACTTCTAGCAGAGCTGCCAATCATAACAGATGGTCTTACAGTAGGTGGTTGAATAGGAAGAAGTCGTAATATTATCCAATCCGGACGATCATCTTTCAGTTTGAAACCTAGTAGTAGGCAATCTTCATTGATTATTCTTTTAAGAACACTGAGAACTTGGCCATGTCATAAAACATATACAAATAAATTTGGACTATTAAAAGAAATAAATTAGAATAACAATTTTGTAAAATTAGCTACCTTCTCTATAGAAAGCTATTGTTTCCTCTCAACAGGTTCAGGAAGTTGTGCTTGGTCATCAGATTTCTTGCAAAGGACTCATTAACAATAGTTTGTGTGCAGTATAGATAAGTAAAAAATAGTTAACATGCAAATTTAAAGTAATAAAGTGAACTATTCTCTGAATATGTATTTAGATTCACACAATTGAATGTTAAATTTAAGCTAATAAATGCAATAACAATCAAAGCATGCAATAGTTATCAAACAAATATGAGCATATGTTTATAAATCATGTTAAAAGCAAAAAAAGCATCTAGCTCTACACGAGAGAAAATCACAAGAAAAAGGAAGAAAAAGGAAATATAAAAGCAATAGCAAAGCTGAGAAAACCATTTTAGGAAAATGGAAAAGAAAAAAGTGCAGAACACAAACACCCTTGCTTCTGAGGCTCAATGCAAATGCAACACATATTAGAAACAAGACATGCTTGAGGGTCATCAGATCATAAGTCTTAATAGTGTGATTTTCATTCTCAAAGTTATAAGCACTAAACGAAAATTTCAAACACAAATAAAATCAAAGCAAAGGTAAATTTGAGAAAATTTATGAAAACAAAAATTTCAAAAGATGAAACCAAACTTCTGAAGTTCAATGCATATACAACAATTAATTAATGGACGGAATTGAAAAAAAAAACAGAAGGGAAAAAAGATCATGCATGAGGGACATGGCATATAAGTCTCAACAGCATATAGTTGTTCCCGTATTCATAGTTGTTAAAAAATAAAATATGAAAACAATGGGTACTCAGAATGAAAAGGACTTGAACTGCTGCTCATAGTTCAGCGAAACTCATATATGAATAATTTCATTTCCTCATCGTACCCACCTAATCTAGGAATAAAGCTGAGAAAAACATTATAGGAGAAAAAAATTCAGAAGACAAACTCTGCAAGGAATATTTACCGGACAGATATGGGGAAAAAACAACAGCATCACAGATGAGGGAAATAACATTACAAGTCTCAATATCACATACTATTCCCGAAGTCATAGTTGTTTAAAAAAAATCAAACATAAAAAAATACATACTCTATGGACACTTAGAATGAAAAGGCCTTGAAATATCGCTCACAGTTCAGAAAAACTCATGGAATAATTTCATTTCCTCATGGTACCCAGCAAATCTAAAAATAACAAACAGACCATAAAAAGCAGCTATCTCTGAAGACATGTGGAAGATGGCCTCGAGAATTGAACTAAATGTAATGTATATTCTCAGTATCCTTCTGAAATTTTTCTTACTCAAAACAGACATAGAATAGGAAAAAATAAAAATAAAAATAAACCCCAATAGCATTCCTTAAATTGTTTGTAGAAGCTAGTAATAGCAAATTACAGGAAAGGACTTTCACCAAGAGAATTGCAGAAAGCTTTTTTTTCCTCAAATGACAAAACTTCATTAGAGGTAATCCATATGAAACCAATACAAAATACATTGCTTTTATTCCATGTTAACATATTTATGTCAATATGATTTCAGATAATCTCCATTATAAGCCATGAAGAAAGAAACTTGAGAACATTAAAGAAAATTCTTGCATAAATAAAAATGGCTATGTTTTAATAGAATGTTGGGAAAATCATAGCAACGAATTAAGCAGCTTATCACAAACATCAACAGAATAAATTCATGTGCCTTGATTTCTTATAGATTTCTAGGGAGTTGCTTATCATGTCCATTTGTGGGCTATAATGCAATAATGCACCACTATGGTCTCAAAACTATTTTGTTGCATAGCATGACCTAAATACACATTATTAATAGAGCTCTCATTTGCAGATGCAGGCCATATCATCACAGATAAAAATTCCTCACATATAGATAATAGAGCATTGTGTTTAAGCATGTCATCTTATGAAATAGATTGGATACCTGTTGACATGCATGTAATTATGCCAGAATAGTTGAGCTTAACAGCTCCTTTGCTCTTGACAGTAATAGTACGACATCCGAATCTTGATAAACAAATAATTAAGAAGGTACATGTCTTGTAGATTTTTTTTACTATCATGTGGGCTTGTTCTCCATATTTCTAAAGCTTAAAAATCACAACAGATAATGGAGCATTGTGTGTGAGAGTATGTCATCTTACGGAATAAGATTGGATACCTGTTAAAACGTAATTATGCTTAGAACAGTTGAGGTTACCAAATCCTCTACTCCTGACAGCAATACGGCGTCCAAATCTTTCTAACCAAATAAGAACCACTAATTTTTTCTCTTGGATGACATCAACCTTAGTATTAATTTTTTATTCAAAATTCTATTTGTCTTGATCGTAATGCGTAACGTAAAATGGTCTATTTTGTTAGAACAGGAGTGTCTATATTGACTGGCTTGTAAAACAAGAGAAGTAGGAGCATCTTGACTTAATTAACCCAGTCAATGCTCAAAAGAAGTTATGACTGCAGCTCTTTTTTTCTCCCCCATTCTTTCTCCCCCTTTTTTTTCATTTTCTTTTTTGGTTAAAATTTTGAACCACATCCTTCAATTAATTTCTTTTTTGTTTGAAACTAATGCACACTCTGATACCTGCATCCTCTTTCTGCTACAGATTAATGAAAACTCAGAAAAACCAACATGGAATGCAATTGGATATAAATTACCAACTCGACAAAAAACCTTTTAAGCCAGAAACAGAGAGGCCTCTTGAAAAGGGAAAATAAAATAAAGAGAAAAGAGAAGAAAGTTGCTTCACTCACCTGAATCACCGACAACTTTAGAAATGTTTTCAAGAAAAACAAGGCAAATCCAACCAAGTAGAATATCTGCATTAATATGAAAAAATGTTAAATTATTTAATCTAGACGTAAAAATGTATTACAAAAGTGCACATCATTTCACACATTGTTTTAAAAAGATGTTACTAAACATAGGAGGCTTATTAGAAATTCACCAAAATACTATTAATGAGGAATATATTTCTTGTGCACGCTATGTGTGCATGTACATAATTCATTCTTGAGGTTAAAAAATGATGAAAAGTTACAGTTCATTTCAGAATTTGAGAACAAATTGGGTAGGAAGAATAAGCTTAATCATAATAACAGATAAAATATGGTCTGGGGGCGGCTTTAGTAAAAATTGGTAGTATATATGATTAACCTGCAAGGATAATAAGAAGTGATTTGTCAGTAACATGTGTACATCAACCAACCTGAAAATTCCATCAATTAGAATTCTTAAATATGACTGTAGTAAAATTGGTTAAGCTATTGAATTAATAATGATTCTACATAATTTACATATCCTAAATTTAGATACACTTGATATTATGATAAAATGCACTGGCGTTTGTTAACCCAACAAATGCTTATTTGTTAAAAGCAAAAAAGCATCTAGCTCTACACGTGAGAAAAACACAAGAAAAAGGAAGAAAAAGGAAATATAAAAGCAATAGCAAAGCTGAGAAAACCATTTTAGGAAAATGGAAAAGAAAAAAGTGCAGAACACAAACACCCTTGCATCTGAGGCTCAATGCAAATTCAACACATATTGGAAACAAGACATGCTTGAGGGTCATCAGATCATAAGTCTTAATAGTGTGATTTTTATTCTCAAAGTTATAAGCACTAAACGAACATTTCAAACACAAATGAAATCAAAGCAAAGGTAAATTTGAGAAAATTTATGAAAACAAAAATTTCAAAAGATGAAACCAAACTTCTGAAGTTCAATGCATATACAACAATTAATTAATGGACGGAATTGAAAAAAAAACAGAAGGGAAAAAAAGATCATGCATGAGGGACATGACATATAAGTCTCAACAGCATATAGTTGTTCCCGTATTCATAGTTGTTAAAAAATAAAATATGAAAACAATGGGCACTCAGAATGAAAAGGACTTGTACTGCTGCTCATAGTTCAATGAAACTCATATATGAATAATTTCATTTCCTCATCGTACCCACCTAATCTAGGAATAAAGCTGAGAAAAACATTATAGGAGAAAAAAATTCAGAAGACAAACCCTGCAAGGAATATTTACCGGACAGATATGGGGAAAAAACAACAGCATCACGGATGAGGGAAATAACATTACAAGTCTTAATATCACATACTATACCCGAAGTCATAGTTGTTAAAAAAAATATAACAATTGAATTTTTACCTGATGAAAGTGACAAAGGAGCAAGATGAAGACTTAAAGCAAGCCCTAATTCGGATAATCCTTGACCTATTATGGAATTAGAACAAAATGAGATGATGGCTAATTAGAACAAAATTAAATGAAGAGGAAAAAAGTAAAATCATTCTAACCGATGCCACAATTCTGACAAATGAGGAGGTGCGGAGGCGCAGCGTTGATGATTAGAGCAATAACAATCATCTTTGGAGATTGATGGCTTAAGAACGTGGGACGGCGTAACGGAAGAACTGAGAAGATGGGCGGAGAAGAAGGGTAACGGATGAACTGGTGAATTGAGAAGATCGGAGGAGTGTTCGTAATCGATCGATGAATTGAAAGGAGGAGGAATATAAGCGTAACCGATAAAAGGGTAAAGTAGTTTTTATGAATTCAGGATATGTTGGTAATTAAATTTGGTGGAAGGCTATTTTGGGGAGGGTAAAGTTTTTCATGAACTCCCTCTTTTAAAGTGTAAATAGATAATTAAAAAATAATATATAAAAAGTAATATGTGGGACCATGTAGGCAACTTTTGGGGTTGCCAACTGTTGGACTATTTTTTTGGTTAAAGTTGCCAAAAGTGATGGATGAGAGAGAAAATAAAAAATTAATATTTGTGATGTTTTGGCAAAATTTGGCAACCTTAAATAGTGTCACCATTGGAGATGCTCTAATATTATGATGATGTCTTTTAACTAGCTTATGTCGATTTGACAAGACAGTTATAGTAGTGATCTCAGATTATTTATAATCAATGGCGGAGCCCAAGCTCATGGGGCAGTTGGGGCAATAAATTATAAAAATAAAATAAAATTTTAATTCACTAAAATAAATTTATTAATGCATTTCGACATCAAAAGAAAAGACCATTTTCAATTTTCCCCCACAAGTTTTTGATCTTATGATATTTGTAATGGGATTTTATGCAAAATATTTTAAGCATATAAAGTCTAAGATATTTTGTTTTATTTTCACCAAGATCGCCATGGTCCTCTTCTAGTTGCATCATCCTTTTCCTTTTATTTATTTATTTATTTTTTGACTTTTCTCTTAAGACCAATGACCCATGATGATAGGAAAATGACAGGGATTTGATTAGAGATAATTCGGATAAGAGTAGGTTTGATTAATGGATATTGGGGTTTAACTAAAACGGGCCTTATCAAAGTCTATTACAATTAATTAAAAATCAATTGTATTGAACAATATGAATACCTCTTTAAATACTTGTCATGATAATAAAAAAATGTAGTTTATTAAACTTTCAAATTGACTATACAAATTAAATTTTAAATCAGTTATAATAGTCATGTGATAAAACATCAAGTGGGGGCAATTTTTGAGCTAGGTCTCAATGATAAATGTAATACATATAAGGGGTATATTGCAAAAAGTAATTTGAGTTGGGGCATTTGTCCACAGTGAGATACACGTGGCTCCGCCACTTTCTATATATTATTATATTTGTGGTTGTATATAGCTAGGTTTTGAGATGTAAAATTGGGAAATGTGTATAAACTGATAAAATCTTTAAAATGCATAGGTGTGTATAGTGAATACACTGTCATCCTACTATTAACCTTATAAATGAAAGTTAAGAGGCGTGAGAATTAAACTCTTAAATTATATGGGTTTTTCTATAGAGTGTTCCTGGGCACTCTATAAGACAGGAGAGAGACATAGAAAGGTGAATAGTAGAGGAGCCTACTGTTTACGTTTATTTCCGTTCCTACTATTCACCTCTCTCCTCTCTTATAGAGTGCCCAAGGGCACTCTATAGAAAAAAAAAGTTCCTCAAGGATCCAATACATGGGACCAATAAGGGGGACAAGTGAGGTGTGCCCCTCCTATTGGATAATGAGTTGGTCATCATTAATGATGTTCAACTCATTATCCAATAGGAGGGGGACACCTCACTTGTCCTCCTTATTGGTCCCATATTTTGGGTCACTGTAGCAAATGTCCTATAGAAAAACCCAAATTATATATGTAGTGAAAATGTAATAAGAAAAATAATAATATTAGTTATTGAAGATTACTTTGGTTGTTCCCAAAAAGATGAAAGTGATATCATCATAACATCTATTAAATGTTTACCAGTGAAATGATTCAAAATAAAATATCAAATCAAACAAATAACTCCATAAATAGAAAGTTTATTTTCGTTAGAGTGGTGTTAGGGACACCATTAAACTACACTCCCAACCACATCCCTCTCTCTCTATAGTGTTGTTTGGATTTTTTTAATGAAACATGTGGGTCCCAACAAGCACTATAGAAAGAGAGGGATGTGGTTGGGAATGTGGTTTAATGGTGTGCCTCTAACATTTCTATTTTCGTTATACTTTTTCTAACAGGGGTGGAATATAAGAAGTTGATCTTGAATGCATAACAATAGTTTGAAGGTTCCACTATTCTGTCAACTCCAAAGTTGGTAATGAGGAAAAAAATTCGTCCCTCACTAACAAAATGATATCAATCAAGTTCGCTTTGTAGATATTTGAATTTTTTAAACATTTTATAAGAACAAAAAAATATACAACAATAAGTTAATCAATTATCAACTTTAACAATCATTTATAATTATTAAATAAAATAAATGTAATAAAATAGAGTGACATTCAATATATCTTCATCCAATAACACCATCACAATATATTTTTTATTAGGACCGTCAAACTATTCATTATTGCACAATCATATCATTCTAACATTAACCTTCCGACTTCCTTTGAGAAGTTAAATATTACTTACAAAATCATATTTTTGCACGAAGTTTCATTGGAAACGTAACGTTATCTACAAATTATAACTTCGCAATTCGTCATGCATCGAATACTTTTAAGAAAATAAGATAATAAGATACTCAATCGACATATCAAATAACCTTATTAACGAATCATTTACTACTATTATTTAAGAGAAGCGAACTTTTTGATGATATGAGTCACCCAGAAAATTCCTTTACAACTTATTATACCTTGTTAATTGGTTTTGCCAAAGCCTTTGATTCTGTTAAGAAAATAAGGTTAATGTATCGATGTTGAAAATTGATTTTGCCAAAGCTTTGATTCTGTTAATTGATTTTTTCTCATTGATCTATTGAAAGCAAGGGGCTTTGGACCTAAATGGTGTTCATGGATTTATCATATCATCTCCTCTTTTAGCTGTGTTGTTCTAGTTAATGGTTCTCCTACAAAATATTTTAACTGTAAGAGGGGTCTTAAACAAGGTGACCCTTTATCACATATGCTCTTCAATATCTCAGTGGATGTTCTCAGTCATATGATTATGAATAACGTGGAGAATGGTACTTTATCTTCTCTTGGTCTTAAGGAACCTGTAAATCATATAAGGAGTTTACAATTTGCAGATGACACCCTGCTGTTTGTTAAAAGCTCCTTCAATGAAATTTCAGTTCTTAAAACTATTTTATATATCTTCGAAGATCTTTCAGGATTGGGAATAAACTATTCAAAATCATCTCTGATTCACTTTGGTATAAACGCTCAAAGAGGAACTGTCCTAGCGCCTGCTCTCAATTGCAAAGTTGATTCTCTTCCCATCAAATATCTTGGTCTCCCTACTAAATATGGGAAGTTATCAAAATCTGATTGGTAACCAATGCTAGACAATATTCATAAAAGGATTGCTTCATGTAAGAAAAATCATCTGTCTTTTGGTGGAAGATTGTCACTCTTGAATTTAGTTCTTACATCCATCCCCCTATATTTCATGTCTTTTTATAAATTACCAAAGTGGATCATCAAAGAGATAGACAAAATCAGGAAGAACTTCTTATGGACAGGAAATGCTGAAACTAACAGGTTTAAGTGCTTGGTTAGTTGGAAAATGATATGTTTTAGAAAATCAGAAGGAGGCTTGGGAGTCAAATGTTAGCCCTTATGTTTTGATGATGTTTTACAACCACCATTATCGGTACTAATGGCTTATTAAGTGCAAATATAGTAAATTCATTTATCAAGCTCGTTAGTGCCATCAATGGAGGATTG
>BQKN01065177.1:216996-227140 GCA_022839385.1 Asparagus kiusianus
CGACTTTTTTAAACGGTCATTTACCTGGATTACTGTGCTTTCACTTAATTGTGTTTGGCACAGTCTGAGGTAAGGGTCTGAAAAGGAGATTATTTGCTCATTTGGGAAGATTGGGTTTTGTTTTTAAATTGATTAATCACTTCTATAAAAACCCCAGTCTTCTTCTTCTTCAAGCTGCCCTAGTTTCTGCTGAAAAACCAGAGAGACGCTCTCTTCTGATAAAAATTTTTAAACTCTGTTTTTCTATGGTTTTTCACTGTGTTTCTTGTGTGAGCTCACTTCCCAGCTTCAGTAGTCTTTCTCTTTGCCATAGGGTCCTGTAAAGAGAGAGTCTTGCATCTTTTCTTCTGCTGTGAGAGTGAGATCTTGTGTAGATCAACTGTGAGAGAGTGTGATCTGTTGAGATCAAACTGTATAGTGAGAGATCGTGTGGGATCGCTGTGTAGACGAAGTTCCGGCTTTCAAACCGGGTGTGTAGTGGATTTCTCCTCGAGAGTGGGGAGCGGGGACGTAGGTCAGCGGGCCGAACCTCGTTAACACATCACGCGTCAAGGATAACGATTCCTAACCCTATCTCTCTTACTTTGTTTGCATCAGTTCACTGTGCTTTGCTTGTCTTAATTTTTTAATTGCATAATTAGAGCCTCTTGACCCTAATCACCCCCCTCTAGGGTCCAACATCAAAGACATTAGTGCTTTCAATTACACTCTCTTATCAAAATGGCTATGGAAATGTTTAGATAGAGAATCTTTTGTAGGCTCTTTTCTTCATCATTTATATATTAACAGAGGTATCACTCTTCAATCCTCACGTCCAAATACTTTAAACTCAGCTTTCTGGAATGATATTATGAGTATTAAAGAAAACTTCCTTTATCACATCATCTGGTCTCTTGGATCTGGGGAAAAAATAAGCTTTGGGAGGACAAATGGACAGGTAAAAATTCTTTAGCCAGCCTTTTTCCTTCCCTTCATAAGCCTCCTATTCTTCTCATTCTTCAGTTAGAAGTCAAGGCTTCTATGGGAATAATCATTAGCAGTGGCAACCTATGTTGAGAAGATGCTTATCACCTATTTCTCAAGCTGACAGAGTAAAGCTCATGCAACTGTTAAGTTCATACAATATCTTCAACAAGGCTGATCAACCAAAATGGGCTCTAACAACACATGGGTTTTTTTCAGTTAGCTCTTTATACAAATTTCTTATTTTGAGAGGAGTAAGGTCTTCATTTTATAATCTAACCTGGAATCAAATTATACCTAGTGAGGTTCAATCTTTTACATGGTTATTATGTCTTAGTAGACTGCACGCTAAAGAGAATCTTGTGAAAAAAGGTTGGCAAGGTGACTCTATATGCTCTTTTTGTTCACTTCATTTGGAAACAAGGGATCATCTCTTCTTCTCCTGCTCAATATCGAAGCAAGTCTGGGAACATTTCATAAAATTCTTCCAAACTTTTCAATGGCCTTCTACTCTAGATGAACTCATTCATATCTTGGAAATATTACAAAGTATACAAGGATATATATGGCGTACCATTTTTTCATCAGTTTGTTGGAGCATTTGGATTGCAAGGAATAAATTTCTCTTTGAGAATGCTAATTTCAATTATCATTCTATCATTAATGCAACAATATTTGGTTTATATGAATGGTCAGGTTCAAAAACTAGAAAGAAGCTCAACAAGTCTCGGTAATGTTGGAAACCAATCCTATTCCTAGGAGCAGTGCATGATGAAGTATCTAAAAGTTTCCTTAGGGAGCTTTTTGGAGAGACTATCCTTGTAAATATTTTTAATTTTTATACTTCTATCTTTTGTTAGACATCAATATTTTAGTTTCTCTTAACTATATGTATGATTGGCTTTGGTTCTCTTTTATATCTATGTTAACGGTGAATGACGACAATGTCCTCTCTTCACCTTCATGGATCTCTGAGAGAAGAAGGTCATAAATCTCTTGAAGAAAACTAAATATATTGTTATCTAACATTCACTAGTAGAAAAATGAGCAACCTAGACGGAAATTTTCGTCTAGGTTGCTCTATATTCCTTCTAGATTGGTTTCTCTAGACGGAAATCCGTCTAGTTTGCTCCGTCTAGAATATTTCCGTCTAGATTGGAGCAAACTAGACGGAATTCCGTCTAGATTACCAATCTAGACGGAAAACAACCTAGACGGTTGTGCAATTTCCGTCTAGGTTGGCAAACTAGACGGAACTCCGTCTAGATTACCAACCTAGACGGAATTCTGTCTAGGTTGGTAAACTAGACGGAAAACGTCTAGTTTACCAACCTAGACGGAAAACTGTCTAGGTTGTAGTAAAACCAACCTAGACGGAATTTCGTCTAGGTTGCACCAACCTAGACGGAAATTCCGTCTAGTTTGATAGTTTTACAGCAAAAAAAATTTATTTAAAAATTTTGATTTCCTGTAGAATTACATGAATACATCCAATCATCCAAATATAATCAAAATTCATAACAGTTACATTAATAACCAAATATAATCAAACCATCCAATGCACATATCCAACAATTTCATCATACACAATACACATATCCAACCATCAAATCCAAAATATACATCAATCAATTCGGACCAATATATACATCCAACCACATGTTCACTAACAATACACATGATTAAGATAAAAGGTACACAACATGAATAAAAGTAGAGTGTTATAACAAATAAAACTGTTTATTGCATTAAAATAAATAAATAACCTCAACTCTCGTCGTCGTCAGTAGCATCTCTATCCTGGTTATGAGAACGGGTGCTGCTCCCTCCAATATCTCCACTCTGAAGATCCAATTGAAAAATAATTATATGGTGTTTAATAACATAGTAAACAAAAATAAATTTATACATATAAAAAAATAATGTACCTGAATGCTACTCTGCCTAGCACCGAAATTATCGTTAATCGAGCTTATGATCCATATGATTCCACCGTATGCGTTATGGAGAATCACACCGCCTAAATATTCCATAGCATACCTCATGAGATCGTCCATTGAGTTGATCGTCCTCACAACTCTAGTCATCTCAGTAGTCACCTGAATATGTAGTTCTGGATCAATCTTGTCAAATAAGTACGCGGAGATGCGTGCGATAAATGGCATGGCCTGAAAACTGCTTGGGGCTGCTCTCGTTGTTATAGATGGCATGGAGGATGCTGTGGATGATCTTATGCTTATGTCGGGTGAAGCTCCAACACCATGCAGA
Source organism: Asparagus kiusianus (assembly GCA_022839385.1). NCBI lineage: Eukaryota > Viridiplantae > Streptophyta > Magnoliopsida > Asparagales > Asparagaceae > Asparagus > Asparagus kiusianus. Next base: position 220,228 of record BQKN01065177.1, read on the forward strand.
GGATATCTTCTTCTCCAATTATTAAGGAGAAATAAATTTAGATTTTGCTTTCGAATTAATAATGTAAACAAATATAAATAGGAACGTAGCATTCAAATTGAATTGATCTTTTACCATCCATACCTATTATGTCCCATTACGTTCTGCGTAAGAATGATGTTCTCCTCTGTAGAAAGCATATGAGGGTCCGACTCGCCTTGTTCCCCCTCCTGCGACAACCTCATTGATGCAGCCTCCTTAGATGCAGTCTCAAATCCTGCCTAAATCACAAATATATAGTTAATTCAAGGTAAAGATCATAGTATTTGTGCTCTAGTTTTCTCGTAATATTCAACGAAATAGAGTTAATAATGCTACTTAAGATATATATAAGTCTTACCACCAAATTGAGATTTGCCTTGATCTTTTCTTGATTCTTCTCCTCAACCCTATAACTATCACGAAAAGTACCATACGCCGCTTTTGCCTTCAAGTGTATCGGTATTTTTGCTTTTCCCTGTCATATTATACATTTATGAGATTTCATAATTATATTAAGCATTAAGATCATTTTAAGATTTAAATGACATATACCGTATCATGATAATAAACATCCTCCTGATTGGCATAGGAGTGTGCGCCCAAGTGGTGATCATACAGCTTCTTCCTTCTATTCTCTGACCCCTTCATGGATTTTTCTTTAAAAAAATATTTTAGTAAATTTGTAATGAAATAATATCTTTTATTTATAAAGTAGTTTTTATGAAACTAACCTTAGCAGCATCGCTGTCCCAATACATGAGGAGAGCCGTGAAATGAAGATCGTCAACTCGGTCATCGAGGTTTAGAAACCTCTGCCAATCCTCCTCATACCTGTCATAAGTAAAGTGTTTGATCTCATGCCTCCATTGTTTGAGGACTGCTTCAACCTTGACATTAAACACATAATTCCAAGCCCCCTCGAAGTCCTCAAGGCAGAAGCATTCCTGTAGATTTACATACACATTTAGTTCGGATAATTTAATATTAATTATTAATTATTAATAAATGAAGAGCTAAAGCAATATGCAGTTACCATAAGCTCAGTCCATATCGCCTCGTACGCGGTCCATGGTAGTTCTTGGAAGTGAAAATAAGGGTTGATAATGGTCGCTCTACACATGAGAACCCTAATGTATGCATTCAATCTTATCGACCAAGGACCAGTGGGCAAATTATAACTATTCCACCGAATTACCATCCTCATTCCTCTTGGTGGTTGTTTAGATTCAGGCTTACCTCCACCACGTCGGCTCTCTATGCGATCTGGCTTAGCACCTACAATAATAACAACAAGATAATATATCATAAAATATATAAATCTGAAAAGACCATTATGCATGAATTCTAACTAAATTTTATACAGTGATACCCTACTATACTATTGCTTACATATAATATAATAACACTATGTACTATAATAAAATTACACTAGCTTACAGAAGTAAAAATACCAACCAGTGCATGAGGCATCTACCTTAATTAATTTGTCTTACTGGTTTTTGTAACAAAAGTTTATAATTAAAATTTCTGGAATTGGTAAAATAAGCAAGGAGATAGTTAAAATACTTTATGCAATTTACCATTTGCTTTCTCTCTTTCTTTTGCTGCGAGTGCAGCATTTTTCCTAATCTGTAACATAGGAAGCATTTCCGCGTACTTTCTCGCAGCACGTGAGTGAAACTTCATTGAGTCAGCTTTGGACTTATGAGAGTCTGGAGGGAAGGGTAAACTGGGATAGTCTTGCGTCTTCGGACGCAAGTCAGTGTGGAATGTATACGAAGGGTATGTCGGGGTCCAAGCAACACCTACATAAGAAATGAGAATCATCAATATAAATTTTCAAAAGACCATTATCAGTAATGTTAAATAATGAATACCTTCATCGGAGGATGGTTCTGGTGCTGCATCAGAGGGGCCGGGTGATGAATAACCCACATTTGTAACAAATGAACATTATGAGTTTTCTGCTAACTAATAATTTACAAAAAATATTGAAATAATTTTTATACCTGCATTCAAAGATGGTGGTGTATCATCAGCACCGGTACCCGGTGTGATACTCCGTCTTCGATCACCCCCTGGGCTAAAGAGCCTCCTCATCTGAAAATACAATTTTCCTCATAGTTTTTAATATGATAATCTAAAAATCGGTAAGGCAGTGTAACATATATAGTTCATACCAAAATCAAGGGTCATATTCTGTGTGTTTGAGAATTCTTGCCAAACATCATCAGATGCCCCAATTGGTTCACTATAATTATCTTCACTTTCTTCAATATTTTTTTATTGTTATTAGGAAGAACAAGAGATCTTGGCTCTTTGTACAAAACCACCCAATCAGACATGACATTCGGATCTTTCACGTAAAAGCACTGATCAGCTTGTTCTGCGAAAATAAATTTCTCATCTGTATATACTTCTCGATAGAGATTGACTAGTGTAAATCCATAATGATCCTTTTGCTTTTTTGTAGGACACCACCAAACCTTGAACATCATGTAACTACATTGTTTTGGTTACCAAACCCGTAAATTACCTCAACAATATCTTCTACTTGGCCATAATATAGTATGTCAGCTTGAATTGGGTTCCGATCTCTTATACTTGAAAAACATTCTTGAGCAAATAAACCCATGACCCCACTATTCTGGGTTACCCTCCTAGCATCGGTCTCTAGCGTTCGAAATTTATATCCATTGACCAAATGCTCATTATAACGTCTCACTTCGTGATAAGGACGTTGTGCATGGAAAATAATTTCATCCGATAATGTAGTGTCATCAAGAAGTGATTTTTCAACCTACGGCAAATAATTTGAGAATATTTAGGTGATGGTATATCATGAATGTTCAACAACTAATTGTAAAACACTTACATCAAATCCAAACCAGTCAGAAAATTCTTTCTTATGTCTTTTCTGAATATTATGCGCTACATTCCTACCGGTTATTTCATTCTTAAGCTTCTCCAGATGTCGTCTATATAAACAATATATAAGTTTTTATTGATAAACTATATGTAAAATGAATACTTCTCATCTATATCACTGATTTTATTTGTTACCTTCGATAGTCTTCGAACATATCAAGCTTTTCCAACACATATGCATGAATTTGATCTAAGAGACATCTCGGATATTTTTCACGATTCCTCTCCTTATCATCAACTTGAGATGTGGTTTTTTTTCTTATGCATGTAACGTGAGGCAAACACAAAGTATTCGTTAGCCACATATCCTTCAGCTATCGATCCCTCGGGACGAGCTCAATTGCGAACATTGTGTTTCATGGAGCCTAAGTATCTTAAAATTATAAGAAGAGGTAATCATTAGCATGGTAATTTTAAAAATGCATATATATTTAATGAATGTAACAAAACCGTAAATTACCTTTTAATCGGATACATCCAACGATAAGTTACAGGACCGACGATTCTAGCCTCTCTTGCAAGATGCTGGGTAAGATGGACCATAATTGTAAAAAATAAAGGAGAAAATATTACTTCCATATTGCATAGCGTAACTCGAACATCGGTTTCAAGATTTTTAAATTCATCTACATCTATGACTTTAGAGCATAGTTTTCTGAAGAATCCATAATACTCAATAATAATCTTCGATGCTTCTTTATCCATATTATTACGGACTACAGCTGGGAGTAGTTGATGGAGAAGAACATGATAATCATGGGTCTTCAGACCTAAGAGTTTTCTCTCTTACACCTGGACATTATTTGATATGTTAGTAGAGTAACCATCCGGTGACTTTACCGATTTGAGAATTTCACAAAATCGATGCATTTGCTTAGTTGACATTATAACACGAGACGGAGGCAACTTTAATTTTTTAAGACCAACATCTTGAGCTTGTAAATCATTCCAGATATTCAAAGCAGTCAGGTCTTGATGCGTCCGTAGGTCATCATTCGACTTGTTTGCATCTTGTAGGAGAGTTGACACTATGTTATCACATATATTTTTCTTAATATGCATGACATCTAAATTATGTCGGATTTTAAGATTTTGCCAATAAGGTAGCTGAAAGAAGATACTAAATTTAGTCCATCCTCTAGGTAATTTTTCGGCTTCGTTCTCAACTTGCATTTTTTGGACCTTCCGCTTTCGCTTCAACGACTTTTTTGACTTTAAGGAATCTCTTACTCCAATTGGGTTGAATTTAGAATATCGATTTTCCAAACCTAACTTTTGGAAATTCCTCAAGTAATTTTATGATCTCATTACCTGTCAGCTGACGCGGCTTCATTCTCTTCTCAATTGTGTCATCAAACATATTTGATTTGCTTCTGTACTTATGACTCAAGGGCAACCACCGACGATTAAACCAATAACAACTCTTCCGGCTATGTGGTAGTCAAAGAGCTTCAAATTCCGGACCACATACAGGACAAGCACACTTGCCCTTCGTAGAGTACCCGGACAGATTAGCATAAGCTGGAAAATCATTAATCGTCCACAATAGAATAGCACGTAATCTAAACGACTCTTTTAAATAAGCATCATATGCTAAAATACCCTCAGACCATAATTATTTCAGCTCATCAATTAGAGGCTCTAAGTAGACATCAATATCATTACCTGGAGCGTGCTTACCAGGTATCAGTAATGAAAGTATCATAAACGGCTGTTTCATACGAAGCAATGGAGGTAAATTATATGGCATTAATATAACTGGCCACGTAGACCAACCAGAGCTCATTACCCCAAATGGATTGAATCCATCGCTAGATAGATCCAGTCTTACATTTCTGCAATCTTCGGCAAAACGAGGATAAGTTTTATCCACATGCTTCCAAGCTAAAGCATCAGCAGGATGTCTCACTTTGCCATCATCTACTCGATCTTCCTTGTGCCACCTCATGTTCTTTGTTGTGTCTTTATTCATGTACAATCTTCGCAATCTAGGAGCCAATGGAAAATGTCGAAGCACCTTGGCAGGAATTTTCTTCAACGTTACATCTGTCTCTATTGTAATCCTTGTTGAAGAATTTGTGCGTTTCTTCCACCTAGAAACTTCACATGTCGGACACTCTTGAAGGTCTTTATTGGCTTTGTGGTACAAAATACAATCATTCGGACATGCATCAATCTTATTATAATCAAGACCCAGAGCGGAGACAATCTTCTCAGCTTGATAAGTTGTTTGGGGTATGCTATTCTCTCCTCCAGGAATTACCATCCGAAGCAAATCAAGGAGCATTTCGAAATATTTATCTGACATGACGCTAAGTGTCTTAATATGTAGGAGTTTCAGTATAAAAGAAAATTTAGAGTACTCGGTACATCCATCATATAAGTCCTTTTCACTATCTTCTAGTAGCTCCATTATTCGCTTTATTTCCCTGGAAGAATGCATATCATCAAAATTTTCAACACTTTCGACATCTCCTACCTCTTCAGGTTCAACTTCGATATCATCTTTACTTTTATCTCCGATATCATCATCGATATCATATTCTGTAGGTTGAGGAAAAATATCATTCAACATCGTTATTGTGTCATCTATCCGTTAGCCACCGGACATACCAACATGCATATTTGGATCCTCATCTTCAGTTATATCTTCCCCATGAGAGTTCCAATATTTATAATTTTCATCCAAACCTGATGTTATTAGGTGAATCCGTATATCATTCCTATTCAGCAGCTTCATATTCCTACACCTACAACAAGGACAATGCATAGCACCACTTCCTAAATTTCTCGGATTCACTTCAGCATAACGCATGAAGGCGTCACATCCCTCCTTGTATCGTGTGTCACGAAATCTATCAAGCCGTAGGATATCTATCCATGATTTGTCAGGAATTATCTCCATATGTAACTTATATATAATTATTAACTATGATTAATCTCACAACTACTAGTACATCCATGACTCTTGTACATTCAACACACATCAAACATATGTTCACATATTATTTAACAATATGAATATTTATCTACATAAAATATATATGAATGTACGTAAAAACTAATTACATCAATCTAGTGGCTGTCATAGGAAGGCTTCTATCCATTAAGAATATAGTAGTGCTTACATCTAACTTCGTATACTTTGTATATTTTTATTTTTTTTAAAATTTCGGCAGCACCTACCCGATGTTCTCCTTGTATACTGTGTGGATGTTATTATGTGTATCAGCAATAGCCCGAAACGCATAACAACATACACTTATTGTACACGGAGAACAACAAATATGTGTTGCCCAAACTTTTAAGAATGAAAATATACAAAGTATACAAAGTTGGATGTATGCACTACTATATTTCTAACCCGTCCGAGAAGGACAGATCCAATAATTACGAATTTTAGTACCAATTTTTTTCGTATAATATAAAATAAACGCTTATTTTCGTGAGAAAACTTCGTCTCCTGCCCAAATCTGAGTCGTATATCATATATTATAACTCCAAAGAATTGGATGTAATTATTGGACGGAAGTCTAGGGATAACGTTATTTTTTTATTCACCTAAATTAGATTATAACACATTATAAAAAATTATATTGTGTTATATATCACTCTATTTTTTAAAAAAATTTTATTTCACATATTTTCACATCACAAACTTAAATATTCACACCTACTTATAGCACAAATGAAACTTAATCGTGTTAGGGTTTATAAGTGTTTAAAACTTAATAATGATTACTAGTGTTGTTCAAATGAATTAACATGTAGTTGAGTTATGGTTTTCAGAATTTAACTCGTTTATTTTTTTATCATAATTAGGGATTTAAACCAAATTCAACAATAAATAATAATAAAATTAAAATTTCTAAAGCTCAGTAGAAAAATCATACCTTTTAAGCTGATTCAACAACGGACAAGCCGGGGGGGCTCGGGAGGGGGGCTGCCAAGGGGGGCTCGGGAG
>BQKN01065177.1:232140-257350 GCA_022839385.1 Asparagus kiusianus
AGATTAAATGAACGGGATTTTCTTCTGAAAATCTCGAGCTCACTTAATGGCCGCCGCCACAATAAATCGCTACTGAGAAGAAGAGAAAAGGAACGGCACAGTTCTCGTGCTCATGGGTTCCCTTAAATAGGGAAACCCTAGCCTACAGCTGTGTCCGGCTGTTTCCCAACAGCCACAGGTGAAGAAAGAAAAGGGGAAGGCGAAATCGATCTCGCCTACTCAGCCCTACGCTCGCCTACACTTCAACTTCGCCTGCAGAGGGTCTTCGAGTCCGCATGCTCAAGTTCGCCAACCGAATCCCGCCTTCACCCGACTCCAAGCTCGCCTGCAGCCCATCGAAGACTTCGCCTGTAGCCCTTCGCAAGCTCGCCTCGACCAGGGCCTCATCTGAAGCCCGTCGAAGTCGCCTGCAGCTCGCCAGCAAGGGGAGCGATCTCGCTTGGGATTCGTGGAGAGCTCACCTTTGCCTGAAGGTCGCGACGTCGATCTCGAGCTCGCCTGAGCTCGTCGCCGCTGACAGGTATGGGTCTACGCCTGATTTCTAACAATCTCCCACTTGGAGACCAAACCGTCATCATCAAGCTCTCTCTTAACAAGCATTTTCTCCTATGTGGCTCCACCCTCATCTCTTACATATGAAGGCCAACTGAAGTTACGCACAACTCTAGTTTCTGAATGGTCACTGCTTTAGTCAGCATATCTGCAAGATTTTGGCTCCCCAAAATCTTCTCCAACTGTAACTTCCCGTCCTCAATCATCGAGCGTATGAAGCGGTAACGTAACTCGATGTGCTTCATTTTGGCATGAAATACTAGATTCTTAGCAAGGTGTATAGCACTCTGGCTATCACAATAAAGAACTTCGTTCCCCCGTTTCAAACCCAACTCTTCCAGGCACTCAATTAACCAAATCATCTCCTTGCTCGCCTCTGTCCCTGCAACATATTCTGCCTCAGTTGTGAACAACGTTACAATCTTCTGCAAACGTAAGACCCAGCTCACTGCTGCCGACCCTAAGGTATAAAAAACCCTGTGGTGCTTCGCCTCGTATCATGATCATCAGCAAAATCTGCATCCACGTATCCCTGTAGTACCAACTCTTTTCTCCCGAAACATAGGGGCATATTCATAGTCCCTCTCAGATATCGTAATATTCACTTCACGGCCTCCCAGTGCTGCTTCCATGGGTTGCTTACAAACCTGCTCAAAACTCTCACTCCATGGGTAATATCTGGCCTCGTGCAAACCATTGCGTACATCAAACTACCAATGGCTGATGACTACGGCACCTTTCTTATGTGCTCCTTCTCTGCATCAGTCTTGGGTGATTGCTCACCAGACAACTTGAACTGGCTTCCAAGGGGCATGCTAACGACCTTAACATTCTGCATGTTGAATCTCTGAAGTACTTTCTCAATGTATTCAGACTGACTCAACTTCAGCGTACCCTCAGTCGCATCCCGACTGATCCGTATCCCAAGAATCTGCTTTGCTGCACCCAGATCCTTTATGGCAAACTCCTTTGCTAACTGCTTTTTCAGCTTGTTTATCTCCTGTAAACACGGTCCTGCAACTAACATGTCATCAACATACAGCAATAACACGATATAGCTGGACTCGAACCTCTTGAAGTAACAGTAATAATCTGATTTGCATCTGCCATAGCCATTGCTCTGCATGAAGTTATCAAACTTCTTATACCATTGCTGTGGAGCCTATTTCAATCCGTATAAGCTCTTCTTGAGCCTACACACCATCTCTTTCTTTCCTTCCTTAATGAAGCCAACATGTTGCTTCATGTAGATTTCTTTATCTAAGTCCCATAAAGAAAGACAGTCTTCGCATCAAATTGCTCAAGATAGAGATTTTTAGCAACTACCAAGCTCAACACCACCCTGATGGTTGTGAGCTTCACAACGGGGGAAAATATCTCTGTATAATCCACTCCTTCCCGCTGTTAGAACCCCTTCACGACTAATCTGGCCTTGTATCTCTTCCTTCCATTACTCTCCTGCTTGACTCAATAAACCCACTTGTTATGTAAGGCCTTCTTCTGTGCAAGTAGCTGGGCTAACTCCCATGTCTCGTTCAAGTGGAGAGAATTCATCTCTTCTTGCATTGCATGCTCCCACTGCTAAGATTCGCTCACTTGCATAGCCTCCTCATAGCATTTTGGTTCTCCGCTATCTGTCAAAAGTAGGTAGTCTAGTAACGAGAGATACCTGGGATTCGGTTTGGGTACCCTGGATGACCTCCTAAGCTCCTCACCCTGGGTTGTCGGTTCTGCACCTGGAGTCTCCTCTGTTCTTCGGTCAAAATTGACGTTGTCTCCCCTATCTAGAAGTTCCTCTAAATCCATGTACTCGGATGCGTTCGCATCCGTAGTGCTGCTCCCACTGCTTTGGCCCACCTTGGCATTGTCCATGTCCTTGTACATCACTTCCTCATTGAATATGACGTCTCGTCTCCTGATGAATTTCCTGTTCTTCTCATCCCAAAGACGATACCCGAACTCATCAATACCGTATCCAATGATTATATACTTCAGTGACTTAGCTTCCAGCTTGTCCCTGACATGATCACTGATATGGACATATGCTACACAACCAAAGACTCTCAGGTGTGAGAGATTAACTTTCTTACCACTCCAAACCTCTTTCGGAATCCCAAAGTTTAATAGAACTGAAGACCCGTGATTTATCAGGTACGCTGCTGTATGCACCGCGTCTACCCAAAAGGTTTTAGGTAGACCTGCATGTAGACGCATGCTTCTCGCATGCTCTGTCAGCGTTCTGTTCATTCTTTCTGCTACGTCGTTCTGTTGCGGCGTCCCTGGAGTAGTCCTCTCCAAATGAATCCCATTCAGAGCACAGAACTACCTAAACTTCTCCAATTCATATTCTCCACCATTGTCTGATCTCAGACACTTTACCTTCAGATCTATCTCATTCTCCACCATGGCTATCCACTTCTTGAATATGCTGAATACCTCTGACTTGTGCTTCATGAAGTATACCCACACATTCCTCGAGTGATCGTCGATAAAGGTGACATAACACGCCGAACCGCCAAGAGAAGACATGCTAGCTAGACCCCATACATCTGTATGAACAAGCTCTAGCTTGTGAGCTTTAGGTGGTCTTCTTGTTGGACCCTAGAGGGGGGTGATTAGGGTCTTAAGCTAATCTAATCCGATTTTATACCAATTAAAAATAATTAACAAGTTATCCTAGCAAGTATGAAATACAACAAGATATATTTGCTAGGATAAGCAAAGTAAACAATGAGATATATCCTATATGATGAAATATATATGAAAGGATATATAAACTAATACAAGAGTAAATAAAATGAACTAGATAGTGGATGATATAAATAATGAGCTATGGACAATGGCGATAAGAAATATAAACATAAGATTAAGTGCGCCAAAGCAAACTCAAACACACGATATGATCACGGAGTTCGAACCTTCCGTCCTACGTCTCCGCTCCTCACTCCCGGGGAGAAATTCACTATCACAACCGGGTTTTCTACGCTCACTTACACCTCACAGTGTCGGTTTTCAACGCTCACCGATCAACGTTCACTCCTCACACTCGGTTTTCTAGTTCACCGAAAACTTTACAATCTCGACACACTCGGTTTCTAGCTCACCGAAAACCTTACAACACTCACAATGTAACAAATATAAATTTGTTCTCTCATACAAGGGGAGAACTCAATTAAGCATAACTCAATGTTACAATCTCTCACAACCCTAATATACTACGTATGCAAATACAATAAGCTCAAGTGGGTGTGTGTAACAATGAGTCAAATCAAATCTAAACTCAATATAAAAGCTAGCTTTAAAGAATGATAATCAAATAACTAAGCAAATGTAAAGCTAAATAAGAGTTTAGAAAACTTCTCAATGGATAACAAGATGAAGAGATGGAGATTGAAGCCCAAACAAGAAGATGATCTCCTCCACTTGTGAAAACTTCTTCATAAACCAAACAAACACAAAAACACACTTAAACCCTTGTTTAAAACTCTTTAAACTTGTTTAAAACATTTCTTAAGTGCCCTTAGAAGTATGAGGGCATGGGGTATATATAGGCTCATGAAACAAGCCCAAAAATCAAGAAAAACACCCCCAAAACATTAAAATAAACAAAAAATAGAACTAGCCGTGACTGTGCAACGGTAACCTGCGCGGTCGACCGCAGATCCTCGTCCGGTCGACCACACTGTTCACAGCAACAAAAAAAGCTTTCTGGACATTTCACGGTCGACCGCTGTGACACTCGCGGTCGACCGAGGTACTGTAGTACTGTATATCCAGCTTTGTAAAATTAATAAAAAATAGTAAATCAACTCAAAAAATTATGAAATTTTGAGAGAAGGTTCTAGACAAGTATAATAACATGTTAGAGAAAGAATTTCTAAAAAACCATTTCCCAGTTGAGAGAAATAAAAGTTTGAACATAGATATACAGTTTCTGAAAATCTGCTGATATACATGATTTTGTAAAATCAATTGGGCACAGTAAAACAACTCCAAAAATAGTAAAAATTTAAGGGAAGTTTCTAAACATGTAGATAAACGTGTTAGAGAAAGAATTTCTTAAATATCACTTCCCATTTGTGAAAATCATCTGTTTTGTAAGAACATGCACGAACATGCACGAACATGCACGAACGTTAACTTGTTAAAACTTGATTTTTACAAAACGAATTCCAACAACTTTGAAACACTTTCAAACATTCTTATAGACTTAATAAAAGATGTATATCATTGTTGTTAGGTTCATAAACTAAGAAAACAATATTTTCATAAAATACAATAGAATATGAAACAAGTGAATGTGATATTTGTTTCATATCTATCAAAACAACTTTACCATATGAAACCAAACATGTATATATATAAATATGTATTTGTTTCATATTTAAACTTGAAAGCTAATTTTCCAAAAACTCGTGTATATATATATATATATATATATATATATATATATATATATATATATATATAACTATATATATACAAACCAAATGCGTGTGTGTATATATGATTGAGCTTAAAGTACCAACACACATAATATAAACCTAAACTAATGTTACCCAAGCCGATCTTGATCTTCTATTAAGCTTGACTTGGTACACTTTACGGATCAAGCTTGAACTTGATCTTTAACTTGAATTGTATGTTGCTTCACTCCATAATTCCTCCAACCTCCATTGGATATGATCGTTATGACGCAATCCATCCATCCTCCAACTCGTTGTTTGCCTAGAATAAATACGAAAACAAAAACACTAGACAAATAACATTAGTGGTAAATTATTTGTTAAATATCATCAAAACAAAAATACCAACAATCTCCTCTTTTTTGATGATGACAAACAATTTACAAAAAGGATATATGCATGAAAGGAAATGAATATACAAAGAATAATATATCATGCATATAAACAAGAAAGAATATACTCACAATATTTCTCCCCCTTTGACAACATCAAAAAGGGGACAAAAGAATTAAGAGAGCGAAAGCTCCCCCTACAAATAAACATGGGTGAGTATAAAACAAGTATAGGTATTGCTCCCCCTATCAAAATACCTTAATGAATATACGCAATGAATGCTAAGGCATACATATGTGAGCAAGCATAGATGGAAAGTATGCTAAACACTCCTCACATACAAAAAGACAATGAAGACACATATAAATATGTCATTATGAAGATAGTGCCTCATTACACTAATATAAAAACCATGTATAAAATAGATTTATGAAATCAAAAGAAAAAAAACATGAGAATCATGCAAAATGATTTCAAATGAAAACAAATCAATCAAATGAAATCATAAATCACAAGTAAATCATACAAGAACATAAAACCAAATCATCATTGATTTTCAAAAATCAAGAGAGGCAATTATATCTAGCTATTGAGCTAGTATCAACCCATGTAAACATTTTAGCATCCGGTAAACAAGATTTGGGAATAAACACCCAATAAATCCGGAGGGTTATATGAACACAAACCTCTTATCAAAATCAAAACAAATAATCATGAAAACAAAAGATTTGATCAATTAAAATTTTGTTTTCATAATCAAAAGATTTTAAGACATAATTTTCAAAACCAAGAAAAGGAAAAGTAAGAACACTAAAATTCTTGGTATAAAATTTAAATTTATTTTGGTACCCAAGAACTCTTGGTACCAAAAGATTTAGGGACATGACCCCTATCATTAAAGCTCAAAGCCCTTGAGTTATGAACCCTCTTGGGCGCATATGGTGCACTAGCACGGTCAAAACAAAAATTGTACTCATGACCTTTCCGATTGCAATAGGTGCAATGAAGAGGGTTAAATGATTTGTGTTGACCAAGTGGGCGTGCACGAGAATCATTTGCAAATAAAGATTTTTCTTTTAAATTATTTCGCAAATGAGAAACATCATTAAACAAAGATGGTTTCTTTGGAGCATTTTGCAAAATAGAAACATTTTGCACATCAAAACAAAATTTAGCAAGATGTCCAAACCTACTACAAACATCACATTTAAAAACATGTGGTCTACTAGAAACATTTGGCAAATAATATTTTTTTCAAGTCAAAACAATAATTGGTCAAATAACCAAAACGACTACAATGATCACATCTATACACATGAGCATGCTTATGATGAACAATGGGTGCATGTGTGTGTACATGTGATGAAGAAACTTGATGAGATGCACAAGAAGGATTAATATTCTTATGTTTGTGTGCATCATAGCAAAATTTAGCTAAATGATCTTTTCGGCCACAAATTGAACACTTATAAACTTAGCTATATATGTGTGCATGATGAGTAGATGATGACTTAGACTTGGCACACATATCCATAAGCCTATTATGATTATCAAAGCATATTTTCAAAGTTGAATCTAAAGATGAAATGCATTTTTTCATAAGATTCAAGTCTTCATTTTTAGGCACATATGCACTTTTAGAAGTAGAACATAAATAGTCATTTATAAAGGAAGTAGTATCATTTTGTATGTTCTCTACTTCTAACATGGCATCATCTCTTTCATGAGTTAACTTGGCAAAGTTTGAAAGCAAAGAATCATGATCCAATTTTAATTTTTTATTGTTTTCTTTAAGGATCATATTTTCATTAGAAATAGTATCAAACTTAGAAGTTAAAGACTCATGATCGGATTTCAAAATTACATGCTTGCTTTGCAAATTAATGAAATCATTTTGTAATTTCTTGTAGGCATGCAATAATTTATCACTAGCACAAGCAAGTTCATCACTATATAAATCATTATCGGGTTCGAACTCGCAAACCTCACTAGGGCTATCGCCTAGTGCTCGTGTGCATGAAGCTCCTTTTGAACTTGAAGTGGGATCCTTCAAAGCTTGTCGGATCGCCTCCAAGTCCCCTTGATGTGCTTCAATAAGTTTCCATAAGTTGTAAGCACTATCAAAAGAATCAAGCTTGTTAGACATAAATGAATCAAATGCATTTAATAAAAATTCTAACATAAGCTTGTTCATAATAAACATCTTTTTATCATGTTTGCTCCACTTGGATTTCTCCAATGTGGGCACAATATAAGCACAATCAATGACTTCCCATAAATTGATATTTTAGATTGAACAAATATTTTGAATCTAAAACACCATTGAACATAAGGGAAAACATTGAATTTAGGAGCAATACTAGAATCATAGCCTAAACAAGATGCTTCATTCATATCCATAATTTGTAAAAATATGCAAGCAAGATACAAATGTAATCAAAACAAGATTAGCATAAAGAGATAACTTGGATCTTTAACTCAAGGCGATTAGACCTTAAATCAAAGAGCACCAAGCTCTGATACCAATTGTTGGAGGGTGATTAGGGGTCTTAAGCTAATCTAATCCGATTTTATATTAATTAAAAATAATTAACAAGTTATCCTAGCAAGTATGAAATACAACAAGATATATGAGCTAGGATAAGCAAAGTAAACAATGAGATATATCCTATATGATGAAATATATATGCAAGGATATATAAACTAATACAAGAGTAAACAAAATGAACTAGATAGTGGATGATATAAATAATGAGCTATGGACATTGGCGACAAGAAATATAAACATAAGATTAAGTGCGCCAAAGCAAACTCAAACACACGATATGATCACGGAGTTCGGACCTTCCGTCCTACGTCTCCGCTCCCCACTACCGGAGAGAAATCCACTATCACAACCGGGTTTTCTACGCTCACCCGAATAACGTTTACACCTTACAGTGTCGGTTTTCAACGCTCACCGATCAATGTTCACTCCTCACACTCGGTTTTCTAGTTCACCGAAAACTTTACAATCTCGACACACTCGGTTTCTAACTCACCGAAAACCTTACAACACTCATAATGTAACAAATATAAATTTGTTCTCTCATACAAGGGGAGAACTCAATTAAGCATAACTCAATGTTACAATCTCTCACAACCCTAATATACTATGTATGCAAATACAATAAGCTCAAGTGGGTGTGTGTAACAATGAGTCAAATCAAATTTAAACTCAATATAAAAACTAGCTTTAAAGAATGATAATCAAATAACTAAGCAAATGTAAAGCTAGATAAGAGTTTAGAAAACTTCTCAATGGATAACAAGATGGAGAGATGGAGATTGAAGCCCAAACAAGAAGATGGTCTCCTCCACTTGTGAAAACTTCTTCATAAACCAAACAAACACTAAAACACACTTAAACCCTTGTTTAAAACTCTTTAAACTTGTTTAAAACATTTCTTAAGTGCTCTTAGAAGTATGAGGGCATGGGGTATATATAGGCTCATGAAACAAGCCCAAAAACCAAGAAAAACACCCCCAAAACATTAAAATAAACAAAAAACAGAACTAGCCGTGACTGTGCAACGGTAACCTGTGCGGTCGACCGCAGAGCCTCGTCCGGTCGACCGTACTGTTCACAGCAACAAAAAAAGCTTTCTGGACATTTCACGGTCGACCGCTGTGACACTCGCGGTCGACTGAGGTACTGTAGCACTATATATCCAGCTTTGTAAAATCAATTAAAAATAGTAAATCAACTCCAAAAATTACGAAATTTTGAGGGAAGGTTCTAAACATGTATAATAACATGTTAGTGAAAGAATTTCTGAAAAATCATTTCTCAGTTGAGAGAAATAAAAGTTTGAACATAGATATACAGTTTCTGAAAATCTGCTGATATACATGATTTTTAAAATCAATTGGGCATAGTAAAACAACTCCAAAAATGGTAAAAATTTGAGGAAAGTTTCTAAACATATAGATAAACATGTTAGAGAAAGAATTTCTTAAATATCACTTCTCATTTGTGAAAACCATCTGTTCTGTAAGAGCATGCACGAATATGCACGAACGTTAACTTGTTAAAACTTGATTTTTACAAAACGAATTCAAACAACTTTGAAACACTTTCAAACATTCTTATAGACTTAATAAAAGATGTATATTATTGTTGTTAGGTCCATAAACTAAGAAAATAATATTTTCATAAAATACAATAGAATATGAAACAAGTGAATGTGATATTTGTTTCATATCTATCAAAACAACTTTACCATATGAAACCAAACATGTATATATATAAATATGTATTTGTTTCATATTTAAACTTGAAAGCCAATTTTCCAAAAACTCGTGTGTATATATATATATATAACTATATATATACAAACCAAATGCGTGTGTGTATATATGATTGAGCTTAAAGTACCAACACACATAATATAAACCTAAACTAATGTTACCCAAGCCGATCTTGATCTTCAATTAAGCTTGACTTGGTACACTTTACGGATGAAGCTTGAACTTGATCTTTAACTTGAATTGTATGTTGCTTCACTCCACAATTCCTTCAACCTCCATTTGATATGATCGTTATGGCGCAATCCATCCATCCTCCAACTCGTTGTTTGCCTAGAATAAATACGAAAACATAAACACTAGACAAACAACATTAGTGGTAAATTATTTGTTAAACATCATCAAAACAAAGAGGCTAACACTTCCACCCTTCAGAAAACTAACTCTCTTCTGCTTCCCGAAGATGTAGTCTTCACAAACACTGACTTCCACCTAATCAATGCCTGTTAGCTTTCCTTCTGAGTGTAGTATCTTCATACCCCTTCTCACTCATGTGTCCCAGCCTGTTATGCCACAGATCTGCACTCTCCTTACCTACAGCAATCATGAGGGTGTCACTCGCGTGTGAAGTTAGGTAGAGGGTACTGGTCTTGTTGCCACGAGCAATCACCAGTGTACCATTGGAGATTTTCCACGAATCTCCGCTGAATGTTGTAACATAGCCTTCTGCTCCGAGTTGGCCAATTGAAATAAGATTCCTCTTCAACTTCGGTATATGTCTGATATTCTTCAGAGACCACTTGGAGCCCTTTAACTGTATTTGCACGTCGCCTCTTCCAATTATACTATAGGGTTCATTATCCCCCAAGTATACTTTCTCAAAGTCCCCTGCTACATAGTTCTAAAATAGCCTTCTATTAGTAGTGGCATGGAAAGAGGCTCCCGAATCAATGACCCATGAATCAGAATCGCTATCCATAGCGAGAATCAGCGTATCTTGCATGATATGAGCCTCCTGCTCATTTTTCTTTGGTGTTTTACAGGTAGAAGATATGTGGCCTTCCTGGCCGCAGTTCTAACATTTTCCCTTGATAGGTCTCACCTTTGAGTTCGACCTCTTCTTCTTCGACTTCGATCGATTCCTATTTTGGTTCCCCCTATTATGGCTTCTGCCTCTCTGCTCGAGACTTAGGGCTGAACCTGAACCTTCTGATTCATTCAATTTTCGTCTAACCTCCTCGGATAGAATCATACCTACCACCTCCTTCAACTTCAACTTTTCCTTTCCCGCCGAGTTGCTGATTGCGGTCACGCAACCTGCCCAACTATCCGACAACTGCGATAGTATCAATAGGGCTTGCACTTCATCATCAAACTTGATGTCGACTGAGATAAGTTGATCAACAATTGTGTTGAACTCACTTCGATGCATCGTGAAGGAATATCCTTCTGCCATCTTGAGGTTGAATAGCGTCTTGACGAGATGCACCTTATTTGCAGCTGAAGGTTGCTCGTACATCGTTGCGAGAGCTTTCATAAGCCCCACCGTCATCTTCTCCTTTAATATATTGTATGCTACAGATTTTGCGATGGTCAATCAGACCTGCCCCAAGGCTTTTCGATACAATATTTCCCAGACCTCTTCGGATTCTTCTTTCTTCTTTCCTCTTGCTTTACCAATCAACGGACGGTAAAGATCCTTCTGGTACAGATAGTCTTCCATCTGTGACTTCCAGTAGGCAAAGTCTGATCTGTCAAACTTCTCAATTTTAGATTTGTCTTCTTCTGCCATTTCTTACATACACAGATCTGAATAAGAACTCTGATACCAGTTGTTGGGGAAGTATCAGATACGCTCTGACTCCTGTTCTACGGAATTTACCCTATCGGATCTTGTGTTAAGCAATGGAAAAAAAAAGAAATCTCACCAAATCAAAAATAATTACAAGAACAGAGAATAATGAGTTTTAACGAGGTTCGGTAACTTGCCTACGTCTTTGGGAGCCACACAAATAATTTCCTTTATATTAAAAGAAGATTACAAAGCTTGTAAAAGAGTAAATCTCAACTTGAGATCTCTTAAAAGAAGAACCAACAGAAACTGTTGTTCTAAAAGGCGCGAGTTTTTCCAACAGGAAAACTCCTCTCTCTTTAATAAATCGCTACAGGAACTCAGATTAAATGAACGAGATTTTCTTCTAAAAATCTCGAGCTCACTTAATGGCCACCGCCACAATAAATCGCTGCTGAGAAGAAGAGAAAAGGAACGGCACAGTTCTCGTGCTCATGGGTTTCCCTTAAATAGGAAAACCCTAGCCTACAGCTGTGTCCAGCTGTTTCCCAACAGCCACAGGTGAAGAAAGAAAAGGGGAAGGCGAAATCGATCTTGCCTGCTCAGCCCTACGCTCACCTACACTTCAACTTCGCCTGCAGAGGGTCTTCGAGTCCGCCTGCTCAAGTTCGCCAACCGAACCCCGCCTTCGCCCAACTCCAAGCTCGCCTGCAACCCATCGAAGACTTCGCTTGTAGCCCTTCGCGAGCTCACCTCGACCAGGGCCTCGTCTGAAGCCCGTCGAAGTCGCCTGTAGCTCGCCAGCAAGGGGGCACGATCTCGCCTGGGGTTCGTGGAGAGCTCGCCTTTGCCTGAAGGTCGCGACATCAATCTCGAGCTCGCCTGAGCTCGCCGCCGCTGACAGGTATGGGTCTACACCCGATTTCTAACAAGGAACACAAGGAGGAATAGTGACTAGAGCTCTTCTATGTGCATAATTTCAGAATTTGCTTGAGTAACTGATGTGTATTTTTTGTAGGCGTATCTAATTTAGTTTTGTTATGCTCTTTTTTTGTTGTGTTTGTGCTTAGTATTGTTTTGAGTACATATATTGTATAGAGACTGTTTTTCACTTCATACAACTTTGCTAATAAGAAATATAATCTTCCAAGAAAAAATAATTCATTATGTTAGAATTTAATTCAATGTGCTAATTTGCAATGTGTATCGCGACTTCTTCCCATAAAGTGGAAGACATTTATAGTCTAATTGAACATAATGTCATTATCTCAATAAACACCAATCTGGACAGGAAAAAGTAACTTAACCTATCACTATGATACCTTCCCCTGTAGCAATAAAGAAAATTTTCATGCACCATTTACTTGTCACTTTTTCACTAGACAAATATATTTACAAGTGAAATAATACAAATATTTACATATTTGGTCTACTTTGTGTTGTTTCCTCACTCATTTACATGTGAAATAAATATATCATGTGATTTGTTTGAAGCAAATACAAAGGATCAACTCCCTCATTCACATATCATACTCCATTTAAAAGTATGGGTTAGGGAAAAGCTTTCTATGGTCAATATTACCCTTCACTCTTTTGAATATTTTATTTAAATCTTAATATATCCTAATCATAATTATATCCTATTCTATCCCATGTAAACTACCTACAGCTTAACAATTAAAAAAAAGATTAATAAAATATATGAAATTGCTTTACTATATTAATTTGTTAAGGTAAAGAACAAACATACTATAATATGTAATGTATTATAAAAAACCCAAAAAGTTTGAAACATTGCACAAAATATCCTCAAAACTTTAAAATTACACAAAGACATCCTTACATTTCAAAACCTAAAACAACCAACATGTAATCTGAAAATTAATAGTAGCCTCTAAAGAATTTAAAATTTGCAATTGACATCCTCAATATTTCAAAAATTGTAGAAACACCCTCAAAAGTTCTAATAATAAAATAGCACCCTGAACTTCTAAAATTTCAAAATTTGAAAAACAATGAAGATAAATTCAATGGCTTACCATCAGGCACCTGAATATTTAAAATTTATAAAAATAACCTCAAAGTCAAAAAAATTATAAAAAACTCCTTCAAAACTTAAAAATCATAAAAAATCATGAAATTTTAAAACTTATAACTAGTACATATAAAATCTTAATATTATTAGCAGTTTGCTAAAATTTTAAAAATTTTAACAAACAATCCAAGGTTTTAATAATTGCAAAATACACCCTTAAAATTTTAGTATTGCAAGAAATATCCTAATATTCGAAAATTACTACAAACACATGAAACATGAAATTTACAAGCACCCAACTTAAAATTTAAAATTTTTAAAAAAACACTCTCAAAGTTTTTTAAATTTGCAAAATACACCCTTAAAAGTTCAAAATCACAAAAAGGGACCAAAATTTCAAGTTTTAACAAAGAAAATAGTAGTTGTTTGATATTCTTTCATTAAGATATATAAATTTAACCTCTAATTTAAAGTTTATATTTCATTTTTAGCATCTAAAGTAGTCTAATTTTACCAAAAAAGATAAAGTTAGAGAAGGATTGATGTCAGCTCAATAAAAAAGGAAATAGAATGAATGAAAGGCAATGTTTTTTAAACATTTTATAAAATAGTTTTTTTTAGTAAATTATGAATCTTTAGAAAAGATTTCCATGAGCCTTTTTTAGTATTTTTATATGTTTATGTGGATATTTTCATCATATAAAAGTATGCTAGAGTTAGCATTAATATTTAGTTATTGATTTTTATAAGTCTATAAAGGATTAGGAACAAGTTTTATATTCTGTTTTGTGTTGCTTTAGCGCACTTTTAACTAACCATCTTATCTTATTAGCTTTAATTATTCATCTTCCTTTTATAGCGCTATTTTTTAAAGTATTTTTGACATTAGCAATACTATACTTTCTCATGTCAAGCTTGACTTCATGTTCGTCCAAATAACATGATAATTCAAATTAGCTTCGGATTATATTTGTTTCCTATTAATTTAATTATCAACATGAAATTTTAAATTGGATGTAGCTCATTTAAACAAACATTAAAGAAAATAAATAATCACAATGCTAACATTTAGAGACATAATTTGAGTGAAAACCAACAAAATAGAACCAAGAAATAAATTTTAGTAAAAAAATAAATCAAATATACTAAATAATGCTATCTCACCACGTACATTGCACGTGCATAAAACCTAGTTATTAATTAAAAGAAATAGAAAAAGGATACGAGATAGTATCGCAATGAGCCCACTCGGCCAATTATTCGACGCCTCACGAGGACGACTCGAAATCGTTACTTCTTGACAAAGTAAAGGATAACTTCAGCCTCGAGCATCTCTCGCTGACATAATGTCGATGTGGCATTTAATGCTTGGCAGGCGCCATCATACCTCTAGTCCGATAATCTTTATGATTTATCGGACAACGTCGGCACCACATGCCTCAGATCACATCTCATTTAATACTAAAGTGATCTATCCTCCACTTGCTGAACGACGTGTGTAAAGTAGGTGCTGATGCAACCGTCAGCCCATACTTCTTCACCGTCATCCTGTGCTCGACCGAAATGTTAATTCTACCCTTATACCATTAATATAAATAAGAGGTAGTATTCTAACAGAAAGGGGCTTCTTGCTTCTTCCAAATCTAGTCTCTTATTTAAGCAATATCTGCAAATTATACTACTACACCTAAGAACTCTCACGGTTCATTTTCCCCACTCAAGTTTACCAGCTGACTTGATCATCGGAGGAACCACGGGGGAACAAGTCACCCTCCTCTCACGAGTTTCTACTTGTCCAGGCTTCAATCACTCGACTCAGAACTAGATATTCGGGGAAGAAAGTGGCCCCTCGTCAACTTCACCCCCATCCAACCATTTTAATTGACTATGTGATCACTTAACATTAACATATATTTTGCAAATTAGGGGGGCAATAGAAAAGTACTCATATTTACTGAGGATCATAGTCATTGCCTCTCTAGAGGGGCCTTAGGGCTCAAGACAAAGATCGATCAGCATTGCTAGGGATTACAATAACCGAGGGAGAGCGAGGAGAACAAATTAGAAAAGGAATCGATGTAGACGAGGTAGAGAGAGGAAAACAAAGTAGAAAAGGACTCTCCGGTCGTTAAGTCGCCTCACCGGAGGAGAATTAAGGCCCACAAGAGAGATCGATAGTGATTGGTCGAGAGAGACAAAGACGGGTTGGATCTAGGGTTAGGGTTTAGAAGCGAGGAGCAGGGATCGAGAGCAAGCAGTCGCGAATTAATAGGGATCGTGAGCAGATCGTGACCTGGGAGAATTTGAAATGACACCATCAAGGTTGTCATTTAAGATTCTGGGCCCAACATGTTAGAGTAAAACTAGAATTAGGCTAATTCCTAGGGCTCAAAGTTTTTGGAATTCAAACATGATAAGAGTCAATTATAGAATTTGAATGAAATACAAGTTTCTAAACAGGCTGTTATGATTTTTGGACTGCTCTCTTATACTTAAGATGATCATGTTTAGGATAATCAACTAAAGAACTAATTGATATAAGAAGAATTTGATAATCTATATTTATCTTAAGGGGTTTAATAGGTTATGCTTATGAATTCTAGAATTACTATCTAATTGTTATTCTTTTAATGAATGGTAATTTTATTTGGATGATAATTTGATAGATTATTCCTTTCTTAAGTAGTTTGATAGTCTATGCTTACTAAATCTAAAGTAAAATGTGATAAAAAAGAGAGTAGTTCATAAATCCTAAATGAATTTAACTAATGAATTACATTCTAGATTCCTATCTTCTCCCTTGATTTCCTCCATAATTTACTTATTTTAATTTCCTATTTTTGGTTATTTTTTAGCCTTGATTTTATTTTTATTTTCTATTTTTGTTATTTGTTTTCCTTGTTATTCTTTATTTTTTTTAATTTTTTCACTCTTTTTCTCCCCTCTTATTCTAGTTTTCTTTCATGTGTAAATATTCATACACTCTTTATATCTCTTCACTTTCACTCGTCTTTGTCCACGCACAACTCTTGGATCATTTTTAGAATTTTTCCTACGCACCTTCCTCGTGGGATCAACATTGTATCTATACTATAATTTGATTGTGCACTTGTAATCTTGACACTATTTTCACAACACATTAGCTCTCTTTGAAGTTGTACCAATTGATCATCAAGTGACATTTCAT
Source organism: Asparagus kiusianus (assembly GCA_022839385.1). Taxonomy (NCBI): domain Eukaryota; kingdom Viridiplantae; phylum Streptophyta; class Magnoliopsida; order Asparagales; family Asparagaceae; genus Asparagus; species Asparagus kiusianus. The sequence continues at coordinate 248,793 of BQKN01065177.1, forward strand.
CGCCTATTAAAACTTATTCTGCACCTAGTAAATTAGGTTCATATTCTTTTTCTACACTACTAGTGGTATCATTAGAGTGAGAATAAGAGTAAGAAGAAGCAAATGATTCATTATCATTACTTTCAACTTCATGGGATAAAGACTATAATCTGAATTGACTTCTTATCACAAGTTGATGATTTGGTACAATAGTACGTCTGCTCTTAAATTACATATCTTCATCATCAGCCACACTAACAGGCATAGCATTTATAGCGTGATTGGGAGGTGGGTTATTTAGACTAAGCACCATAGTGATTTCACATAAGTGCTCTCGTAACCAACAAACCGCCTTCTATCTTCAGGAGAGAGATCATGACCTGCCTTATCTTATGACAGCAGACGATATGGTACTCCCTAGCTATCAATCGTTGTGTCCCTTCAAGGTGTCCTCCTACAATTAATGTCGGTTCACACTGGTGAGTAGGTTGTAAATAATACTATTTTTAATTATGAGTGTTTTCATAATGTTGATGAGGAGGAGTGTATTGCCTTTCGTTTCTTCGAAGCATGACATGTTGCAGATGATGTGCAAAGAGATATCATTCTTCGATCTCATGATGAGTTGGTTTTGCAGAATGATGCCAAGAAGACTTACTTTGTTTTGTTCTCAGTGATCCTCATTTGGCCTAAACATGGCTCCGAGCAGATAGGGTTAAATCATATTTAGACTCATAACTTGCAGGTTTATTGAATAGAATTAGTAGTGCCAAGAATGTGAAGCATCATTGGGTCTCTCTTGGAGAACTGAAGAAGGGCTTGCGAAATGTTGCTCTGAGGTCTTCCTTGAGGGGTCATTAATTTGCACTTGTTGCACTCGGGTGGATATCACACTGCTTGGGGTTCTTAAAAAATTCTTCTTGATAATCATTTAATGAGGCTAGGAACATTGAAGAGGATGGAACTCCCTATCATAAGAACTTGGTCCAAAAGCCTCTATGTCTTGGGAACATTTAATGTGAGACAAATGCCTCTAAGCAACATAATGCCCCTTTTAGCCGAAAAGGAATATATGCTTTCTTCCATTACTTCTCTTTCCAACATGAAAAGTTAATGGTTTCTTCCTACTATTAAGGGTATCTTTATGACCTTCACGAATGATAATACTATGGGTACTTCTCACGTTTGTATTAGGCTTTTGAGCATTGGCAACAAGGGTAATAGGAGCTAGGATTGAGGGTGATTTTCTCATCCTTTTCTTCATAGCCTTCATCACCACAGGAGTAAAACCATCGTCATCCGCCTTAACATGTGTTGGGTGAACACGGCATTCAGGTTGTGGGATAGGGCATGGTGTTGATTGAGGAATGTTCTCTGTCGTAGTCATCTCCACATGAACCAGTGCTCATAATGCATTAATTTGCACAAACACAGGTTTTTGACTCATTCCATCAAAATTTTAAGTCATTCACATGATTTGCTATTTCACTTGTGAACAATAAAAGCCTAGGTAGTATTTTAGTGCTTCATGCACAGAATTGTTTTTAGTGATTTGTGCATAGGATGTTGTCTAATATTGTAAAACCCTAAAAAATTAAATATTTTATAATAAATAATAATAAATATGTTACATTATGAAAAAATAATATTTATTAATGTTTTAGTATGCTAATTTGAGATCAATTCAATGTATATATGTGAATATAGAAGTGATATCATGCACACGTGCACGGGCCTGAATCTGGGAAAACGACTAGTTAAAAGTATATATATTTTACATACTGAATCAATTCGAATCTAGAAAACATAAAAGATTAAACTTGTAGGTCTCTTCAATAGATTTTTAACAAATCTTATATCACCTCATTCCGAGGACAGGTGGAAGTTATGGTCAAAATACCAAATGTTATTTTCCTAGTCAGACAAGGTTTCCAGGTGATACGAGTTACCGTGCAAGCACCTTTGATCACGGAATTATCAAAGGTGTGTTGAGGAGAAAATAATAAGAATACAAGAATAACTCAGATTTTGGGCGAAGGAAAATACCTTATCTAGATTATGAGTATGCAATTTACAATCTCTCACAATCTCACTCTAGAATTGAAGAACAAGCTCTCCAAATCTCAATTACAAGTTAATCTCTCTTGATTTAACTCTCTGATTGTTTAGAAACCCTAAAACAATCCTTTTTATAGGTGTACAAACGTGGATGGCAATTTGGTAAATACCCAGACCCAAAACTAACAGGAATTCGTGTGAACAGAAACCCAAACGAACCAGGAAACCCTCGACGAGTTGACTCATGACTGAGATAAGTCGACTCGACAGAAACTGGACAAAAACTCAAACCAGCGATGAGTCGACTCATGACAATCATGAGTCGACTCAACCTGATGAGTCGACTCATGACTGTTATGAGTCGACTCACAGGCTAAAAACTGGATACTTTGATTCTTTTGCTCGTCGTTCCGTTCCACGTTTTCTCCTGCGTTCCCTTGTATTGCTTGACACCTCTATTCTCATGCTATCATGAGAATCATCTATCCTCAAGCTCCCATGAGGATCACTAAGTTCCGAAGAGAAGATACACCTGTATCATGGGTCCTCTCTTTAAGAACTTGAAGTCCCGTTCAAGTTAGAACTTCAGCTGAGGAAACTCGCGAGCCCCTCCTTCCTTGTTGAACCACTTAGCCTTGCTAGGAACTTGACCTTGACGTCCAATGAGAAACGACTCTTTCATTCCCCGTCTTGTCGTGGTCGTCTTTCGCTCCAAAATGCAGTCTTCCTTCAGCGGCTCCTCTCTATCAAACCACAAGTCATCAACATGCGGTAAGATCACCTTGTCATCACCTTCATCGTCCAGTAATGGAGGCTCAAACAACTTCAAATACTCGGTATTGATCACCGAATACATGCCTAAGTAAGGCGGCAAATCCAATCGAAAAGCGTTGTCGCCAATCTGATCGAGAATCTGAAACGGACCATAACGAATAGGCTTCAACTTCTTCCCTTCTCCTTTTAACCTCTCCTTACTCAATTTTAGCCATACCATATCGCCCTTACCAAAGTTACAAGGAACCCGATGTTGATCATGCTTCGCCTTGTACTTAGCTTGTGATTTCGTCAATTGAGCTTCAACCGTAGCATGAATATGTGCAATCTTCTTGAGAAATCGCTGAGCACGTTGTCGTTCACTCCCCTCCTTACCGTCCACTGTGGCTTCACACGAAAACACAAGATCGAACGGGCTCGACGGTAAAAATCCATAACAAGTCTCAAATGGTAACTTTCCGGAAGATCCATGAATCGCCCGATTAAAAGCAAACTGCAAATAGGGTAAACTCTCATCCCAAGTCTTAGGATGCCTGGAATTATACCCCCGTAACATGTGGACCATAGTCCGGTTGACTACCTCCGTTTGTCCGTCTGTTTGTGGATGAAAGGCCGTGCTCTTCTTCAATTTAGTGTCCATCAAACTCCACAAAGAATCCCAAAAATGCACGAGAAAACGGCTATCCCGATCCGAAATAATCGAACTCGGCAACCCAAAGTGCTTCCACACATGCTTAAAGAATAATTGTGCTGCACCCGCTCCCGTCACGGTCTTCTTACAAGGAATCAATATCACCATCTTGCTGAACCGGTCCACCACAACGTACAAATAGTCATGCCCACGCTTCGTAGTCGGCAACCCTCCTAGAAAATCCATAGAAATGCTCTCTCACGGCCTAGAAGGAACCGGTAATGGTAGGTACAATCCCCTCTTTCGATTAGAAGGCTTTGAAATACAGCATAACTTACACCCTCCAACATACTTGGTCACATCATCAAGCATTCGTGACCAAAACACATGTCGTCGTAGATTGAGAAGCGTCTTTTGAATACCAAAATGCCCTTGCACACACGAGGTATGTGCTTCCCGAATCCACTGTAACCTATCACCATCCTCCGGAATGCATAGTGATGTCCCACGATACAACAAGTCATCCTCTCCAAGTGCATACTTCCCCCTTCGACCAGCTTTCGCCTGCTCAAACACACTACCAAAGTCTCTACTGGATGTGTATAGCTGTACATACTCCAAAGGAACCAAGGGCTGAATACGCGTCGCCACCAATAAAGACCTTATCGGCGGACGAGATAACATATCGGCCAACTTGTTCGTCGCCCACTTCTTGTACCAAATAAGATGTTGAAAGACATCAAATAAGACATCCACTTCATGTGCCGTGCCTGCTGTAGCTTCGTCTGGGCATGTAAAAACTCCAACGGCTTGTGATCCGAATGTACGACCACCTCCTTCCCTAACAAGTACACCCTCCAATACTTAATTGCTTGATATAGTGCATAGAACTCCTTGTCGTAGGTTGGATAGTTCGCAACAGCACCCGAAAACTTCTCAGAATGGTATTCCACTGGCTTCCCATCCTGAATCAACACCGCGCCCATCGCATAACTAGACGCGTCGGTCTCCACCTCGAAAGTCCGCTGTAAATTTGGCAACGCCAACACCGGTGCCTCCGAGATCTTCCTTTTTAGCAACTGAAAAGCCTCCTCATGCATCCTCCCCCACTCAAACTGAACTTTAGCCTTTGTGAGGCCATGTAACGGTGTCGCATAAGTCGAAAAATATCGAATGAACTTACGCAAATACTGGCAAGCCCCCATGAAGCTCCTCACCTCAGTCACTGTCTTCGGCGTCGGCCACTTCGTGATCACCTCCACCTTGCCTGGATCTATCCTCCGCTGGCCCTTCCCTACGATGAAGCCGAGATACACCAACTCGTCCTTCCCGAACTCACACTTCTTCCCGTTGAGCTTCAGTTGTCCGTCCTGCAACACTCCAAAGACCCTCTCAACATGAACAAGATGCTCCTCCCAAGTCCTGCTGTACACCAAGATATCATCAAGGTAAACTATCATAAAATCCTCTATAACAGGTCACAACAAATCATTCATAAGCCTCATAAAGGTAGCCAGAGCGTTGCACAATCCAAACGGCATCACTATCCACTCGAACAGGCCCTGCTTGGTTTTGAACGTAGTCTTCCAAGTGTCTTCCTCCCGAATCCTCACCTGATGGTAACCAGACTTCAAATCCTGCTTCGTGAAAAACCTCGCTCCCTCCAACTGGTCCATAAGATCATCGATCCGCGGTAATGGGTAGCGATTCTTGATGGTTATCTTGTTGAGCGCCCGGTAATCTACGCACATGCGCCAGCCTCCATCCTTTTTGGGTACCAATAACACTGGTGACCCGCAAGGCGAACAACTCGGCACAATCACTCCCGTCTCCAAGAGCTCCTGAACCTGCTTCTTGATCTCATCGGACTCCTGTACTAATGTGCGGTATAGGCCTATGTTAGGTAAGGAACTCTCCCTGGTCAACATAATCTCATGCTCTACACCTCAACATGGTGGTAGTCCCGTGGTCTCCGAAAACAAGTCAGCATACTTGGCCTTTAACCTTTCAAGATCTCCCTCCTGAAGCTTGCTCAAGGTGGACAAGCACATCCTACTCAGCTACTCTTCATACGGCCGAATGAACAATAAAACGAACTTCCTGCCCGCATTCACCAACCTCTTAGCCTGAGTCACCGTCATCAAGCTCGTCTCCTGTGGAAGAGATGCCGAATGAAAAATGAATTGCTCACCATCCTTGGTGAACGTATACTTTTAGGCTCGCCGATCATATACTGCGTATCTATCCCACAAATAAGGATTGCCAAAATAACTTGGCAAACATCCAACGGAACCACGTCGCATATGACCTCGTCAATATACGACTCATGGAGTGCAAATCTGAATGAACACTGGTTCACCACACTCAATCCCGCCTCCTTCTGAATCTACCCTAATGGATAGGGCTTTGGATGCTTCACCGTCTTTAATCCCAGCTTCTGTACTAATGCCTCAGATATCAGATTTTTTTAGCTTCCTGTATCTACAATAGCATCCACTAAACTGGTCTTGACCTGCAACTTTAGGACAAAGAGCTGCTCCCTCGGGTCATCATCTTCTTTAGTGGCCTGCTTCCCCGCCATAAGGTTGAGACTGCCATTAGGTTCAGTCATCCCGGGAACCTCCTTCGGACCCTGTGCTATCACGTATGTCTTCTTCTCCTTCTTCTTCTTCAACCCTTTTGGCTTCAGATGAGGATACTTATCCCAGCAACGATCAGCCACATGTCATGTCTGTTTGCAGTGATTGCATGTCAATCCTGCTTTCCCCGAGTCACCCTTCTTCTTCTCATCCTTAGACTGAGAGCCACCCGTCTTGCTCCCCGATGGTTTGGAATCCCTCTTTGTCTCGTTGCCCTTCTTCTGCCTACCCTCAATGGCTATGGCCTTCACGCTCACCTCTGCGATTGTCTCAACCAAAAACAGCTTCATCTCCTTCCGGATGAAATTATTTAGACCCGCCATGTACTTCATGAAGATGGAGTACTCGTCCGTTGCGATGTTTAGAACCATCGCCTGCTGCTGGAACTCCGTCGTGTATTCTTGAATGGTCTGATTAAACTTTTGGCGCAACCCATACCACTTGTACCAACGCTCCTCAAGGAACCCCACTGGATAGAACTGTTTCCAAAGTAGCTCCTTGAACTTGTTCCACGACGCCGCTTTCTTCTCCTATTTGTAATAGGATTTCCACCACGTCAACGCGTGCCCTGAAAGCTTCAATGTCACGAACACTATCTTCTACTTGGACGAATATCCGTAGAGAGTGAAGTACATCTCCATACGTTCGATCCAATCATCACGCTTCTCCATGTTGATACTCCCATCATAAATAGGAATATCAATCTTAAAGTCAATCTTCAGATTCTGGTAATTATTCTTACCCCTTTGATGTCCAACAGTCTTGATAATCTCAGTCTCCCCCTCTAAATCAGATTCCTCACTCTCTTCGTCGGAATCGACGAGTTTCTTCTTACCCTTCGAAGAAGATTCCTCCTTTTTGTCACCTCCGTTGATGAGACCCACGAGTTGAGTAAGAGTCATCCCAATCGTCTCAATCTGCTTCTCCATGGTATCAAGTCTTGCTGAATTATCTGCTTCAGTCATCTTCTCCTTCCTTAATTTCTGGACTCCCTCCAAGGAAATAAGAATCTCGCCAAGCTTCCTGTATTGCGATCAAGTTAGGACCATGCACAGGATGCCCCCTTCGTAGGATCTGATCGCTCTGATACCAACTTGATACGAGTTACCGTGCGAGCACCTTTGATCGCGGAATTATCAAAGGTGTGTTGAGGAGAAAATAATAAGAATACAAGAATAACTCAGATTTTGGGCGAAGGAAAATACCTTCTCTAGATTATGAGTATGTAATTTACAATCTCTCACAATCTCACTCTAGAATTGAAGAACAAGCTCTCCAAATCTCAATTACAAGTTAATCTCTCTTGATTTAACTCTTTGATTGTTTAGAAACCCTAAAACAATCCTTTTTATAGGTGTAAAAACGTGGAAAGCAATTTGGTAAATACCCAGACCCAAAACTAACAGGAATTCGTGTGAACAGAAACCCAAACGAACCAGGAAACCCTCGACGAGTCGACTCATGACTGAGATGAGTCGACTCGACAGAAACTGGACAAAAACTCAAACCAGTGATGAGTCGACTCATGACAGTCATGAATCGACTCAACCTGATGAGTCGACTCGTGACTGTTATGAGTCGACTCACAGGCTGAAAACTGGATACTTCGATTCTTTTGCTCATCGTTCCGTACCACGTTTTCTCCTGCGTTCCCTTGTACTGCTTGACACCTCTATTCTCATGCTATCATGAGAATCATCTATCCTCAAGCTCCCATGAGGATCACTAAGTTCCGAAGAGAAGATAGACCCACATCACTAGGTTCGGGTCAAACGGGTTTACTTTGGGTTTGTATATATATACATGTGTTTTCATGAAAATTACCACCCTTGTATCAGAGTTTCAAATCCTAACATCCCCTCTTCCTCTCTCTAAAGCCCTAGCCCTAAAGTTGAGAATTTTGAGAGCTTTGTGAAGCACAATAGCAACACGAGGGCGAATCTTCGACGTGTGACAAGGGAGAACGGGCTGTTTGTGCTTGTGGATTGCTTGTTGTTTATTTTAGAGGCTTAGAATAATATTTGAGGCAAAATTATCTTCATCCAAACCTATCCTCGTAGCTAAATAACTAGTTTACATGTTTAATATATGTTTTCATGTTAAAATTTTAACTTGTGATGTTAAAAATCAGATTTTTTTATGTTAAAACTTAAACCAATATTAGATTAGTAATTTTTTTGTTGTTTATGATAGTATCATGATCATGATCATTAGGGTTATTCATAATTTTGTTTATATATGAGAAATTTAAGAGATGTACAAAATATATATTTTATGCAGAAAATTGCAGCACTTGTATAATCTTTAACTAAGATTTTGAGATAAATAAACTATAAATTTAACCAAACCAGTTCCAAATGAAAGTTATATGCATCTAGTTTCTAAAATAGAAATTCATTCTTAAAAAGAGTTTGTATAGAGAAATATATGTTTTTTTAACCACATGTCCTGCAGAAAAACTGCTACACATGTATAAT
>BQKN01065177.1:267350-285387 GCA_022839385.1 Asparagus kiusianus
TTGTGATCTCATTTACTATGATAATTAAGCTCTCCCCTTGATATTATAAATGTCGAGACGAGGATGTGATTGAGGAGCGAGTGGCGTATTCGTTTTCACCACCAGTTGTACCGGTCATGCCTATTGAAGAGGCAATACTAATGATTACACTATCACCATAACCAATTGTGGATAGAACCGTGGAGCAGGAGGCTTGGATATGTAAGTTAAGAAAGACATCAGACACTGAGAGCATCATAGTTTTAGAGCACACCGGATTCATGTACAATCTATAAATGAAAGAAATATGTAAAAATTTCTTAACATTGACTGAATACCAGAGCAAAAATTAGATGTATGTAGCATAGAGGATATCACCGGGGGAATATCACCGGAGGATAGCAACGACTTTAGAGTTTCGCTGGAGCAGCGAATATCACTTATTTGAGAAAATTTTGTTTACTTCTTCGACAAGCAGTTAGGGCTAATTCCATTAAAGTAGAGAGATATGCCTATAGTTAATTATGAAACTAAGACCAGTATGATGTCAATGATAAGGGCAAGAGGCCTATTGCGGGATCTAGAGAACCCCGTAGCTGGGTAAGGATTTTTAACACCAGCAATAAAGACAATATAAGAAGAGAGCACCCGTGATTTGAGAGCGCCATAGCAGTGCAGGATTCGGGATACATATTACAATTGTAATAAGATCGAACACAGGATGAAGGATTGTTGTAGTACACCAGTAGAAGACCAGCATGATAGAGGTCAGGGTCAGCAGTTTCAGGGTCGTGGTTACAGCCAGCATCGGAGGATAGTGGCACTATCTATTATTCCCAAGATTGAGGGGCCAGTAGGCCAGAATTGCGTCATTTAGAGTATTCCTCAGGGTCAGACGGACCTATATGTTCCACCGTCAGCAGCGTAGCAGGCGCCGGCTACCGGTAGAGTTTATGTAGTCATACCACATAATCATAGTACGAGCGGAGTTTTTATAGTAAATTCTTTTCTAGCTTGAATCTTGTTTGATTCAGGAGTTTTGCATTCCTTCATGCCTTCATGGATAGACTTCAGATTGTATCACATCCCTTAGATATTCTGTTATTAGTTTCTACTCCTCTAGGGGAGGTGTACCTATTAGAGAGTATATATAGAAGATGTGTCATGAGTCTAGATGAGTCTAAATTCATCTTTGACCTGATCGTTTTGCGGATCTCGGATATTGACGTCATTCTTGGTGTGGATTGGTTATTATCCTACCATGTCTGTATTAACTATTTCGTTAAAACAGTTAGCTTGTGAGCGTTCAATGGGTTTGTATAAATAGTAGAAACCTCATAGGATAACCAGAATGCGGAGTCATTTCTGACATACATCAAGGTGGTGATGATACAGGATCGGGGTGCAAATTTGAACGAGACCGGATTCGTCTCAGAGTATTAGGATGTCTTTCAGGACATATCGAAATTTTCTCCTGTGAGAGAGGTTGTTTTCCTATATCGAATTGTAGTAGGCATCGTATCGATATTCCGAGTACCCTATCGTATGGCACCCGATGAGATGAGCGAGCTACAGACTCAGCTAGATGAGTTGTTATCTCAGAGATTTATTTTCCGGAGTCATTGTCATGGGAGCACCGGTCCTCTTCATGGAGAAGGACGATAGTATGCAATTATGTATAAATTATAGTGAGCTGAACAATGTCACTATCCGGATCAGATATTCACTACCGAGGATTTATGACTTGTTTGACCAACTGTAGGGACCGCAGCATTTTTTTGAAGATTGATCTTCGTTCTAGTTTTCATCGATTGCGGGTTCAGGAGATGGATATTCCTAAGACTGCATTTTGGACTCAGTATGAGTCATTTGAGTTTTTTGTCATATCATTTGGGCTGACCAATGCACCCGTAGTATTCATAGATCTAATGAATCGGGTTTTCATCCATATTTGGACCAGTTTGTGATAGTGTTTATTGATGATATTCTCATTTATTCGAGGTCAGAGGCAGAGCACGAGCAGCATCTTCGACTAACTTTGCAGACTCTACGGGAGCACCAGTTATTCGCTAAGTTCAGCAAGTACAAATTTTGGCTATCTGAGGTTAGATTTCTTGGTCATGTTATTAGCAGAGAGGGCATTGCAGTGGATCTCGCTAAGGTTGCGGCAGTACTTGATTAGGAGCCGCCGACTACAGTTACTTAGATTCGTAGCTTCCTAGGTTTAGCCGGTTATTATAGGAAGTTTATTCAGGACTACTTGAAGATTAAGACACCACTTACACACCTTATGGAGAAGGGGGTACCATTTGTTTGGGGCATGAAGTGCCAAGAGGCCTTTGAGACATTAAAGGCCAAGTTGACCACAACGCCGGTGTTAACTATTATGAGCAGAGATAGGACGTTTGTCACAAATGCGTCAATAGAGGATCTAGGAGGTGTTTTGATGCAGACCCAGAGAGTAGTGGCACACATTTCTCGTTAGTTAAGGAAGCATGAGTAGAACTACTCCATGCACGACTTGGAGTTAAAGTAGTAGTCTTCACACTGAAGACATGGAGCCACTATCTGTATGGAGTACAGATCGAGTTATTCACTGACCAGCAGAATTTGAAGTATCTCTTCTCTCAGAAGGAACTCAATCAGAGACAGTGACGATGGGTCGAGTTCATCTAAGATTGCGAGTTTGCGATTTAGCGCTATTCGGGGAAGGCTAATATTGTAGCGAACACATTAAGCAGGAAGCGTCAGCATCAAGTTGCGGCTTTAGGGTGCTCGTTGTATCGAGGTCTTCACATCCTTAGCCAATTTAAATTTAGGCCAGAGATTGGCAGGACCAACATATTTTTAGGAGCTATATCGATACAGCCATCTTGGTGTGACAGGGTGGCAGAGCTCAACTAGAAGACTATTGGATTCAAAATCAGAAGGAGGAGATTACTAAAGAGCCCAAAGCTGATTAGACCGTTGGGACAGATGGAGGCCTTCGGATGAAGGGCCGATTAGTTATGTCGGTTAATGCAGAGTTGAAGAAAGAGTTGTTTGATGAAGCACATCGTACCATATACACAGTGCATCTAGGCATAACAAAAATGTACAAGGGCCTGAGAAGACAATTTTGGTGGAGTGGTATGTGCGGAGAGATAGCAAAATATGTTGCTAGATGCTTTACCTACTAATAGGTGAAGGCAAAACACCAAAAACCCGCAGGAACCCTACAGCCCTTACCCATTCTTGAGTGGAAATGGACAGATATCTCTATGGATTTCATAGTAGGGTTACCGAAGTCGAAGAAGGGAAACGATTCTGTTTGGGTGGTAATTGATCGGTTGACGAAGTTAGCGCATTTCATACTAGTAAGGACTTCCTACACCGCCGAGACTTATGCGAGGATCTTCATTCGGGAGATAGTTCGACTTCTCAGAGTCCCAAAGACGATCGTATCGGATCGAGGCTCAGTTTTCACTTCACATTTTTGGAGGAGCTTCCAGGATTCTTTCGGCAGCAGATTATCATATAGCAGTGTGTTCCACAAGCAGACAGATGGACAAATAGAGAGAGTCAACCAAGGGTTAGAGAATATGTTGTGGGCTTATGTTATAGATTTTTAGGGCAGTTGGGAGGACCACATCCCATTGATTGAATTCACTTATAATAATAGTTATCAAGCGACAATTGGTATGGCATCGTATGAGGCGTTGTACGGGAGACCTTGTAGATCGCCTAGTTGCTGGGCAGAACCAGAGACTACCTATTATTTGGATCGGAACTAGTGAGACAGACTATAGAAAAAGTAGCAATAATTCGAAAGCATATTTTGCAGTGCAGAGTCGTCAAAAGAGTTATGCAGATCAGAAATGATGACCATTGGAGTTCCAGGTTGGGGACTATGTATTGTTGAAAATATCACCAATGAAGGGAGTTCAGCGATTTGGTAGACGGGGAAAGCTTTCCCTGAGGTATATTGGTTTATTCAGGAGAGTGGAGCTCTTTGGAGCCATTTCATATTGGCTAGATCTTCTAGCATCAATGTTGAGTATACACGATGTCTTCCGTGTTTCGATACTTAAGAAGCATCTATGTGACGAAGAGCAGCAGCGAGTGTTAGACACGCCAGAGGTCGAGATTCTTGATGATATGACTATTATTGTAATTCTTGTGTGTATTCTTGCTAAGGAGGACAAGAGACTTAGAAACAAAGTGATATCTTTAGTTAAAGTTCAATGGTATCAGAAATGAGCTGAGGTAGTTTCTTGGGGCACGATGAGGATATGCATCGCGACGACTTGCACATATTTACTTGCACCTATTTGAGAAAGTAAATTGTTTGGATATAATTTGTCTATATTAATGATTATTTATATGCTCATATCTATACTTAACGCTAGAATGGTGGTATTAGCACTTAGCTCCTAATTATTCGGAACATATGGTATATATATGGGGGGTTCCTTGTTTGGATTTTTCGCCTGACGTACTAGTTCCATTTAGTTAGGGGTTAAGTAGGAATATTCACATTCTAAATCATTAAGTGTAGATATTTTAATGTTTTATATCTGAATATTTATGGTAATGTATTATTAATCACTAAGATACGTTTGCAAAATTTTGGGGACGAAATTCTTTTAAGGGGGGAGAATATAAAACCCCAAAATTTTGAATATTTTATAATAAATAATAATAAATGTGTTAAATTATGAAAAAATAATATTCATTAATGTTTGAGTATGCTAGGAATTGATTTGAGATCAATTCAATGTATATATGTGAATATAGAAGTGATATCATGCACACATGCACGAGCCTGGATCTAGGAAAAATAATAAGTTAAAAGTATATGCCTTTTACACACTGAAGAATTTGGAATCTAGAAAAACTTAAAAGATTAAAGTTGTAGGTCTCTTCAATAGTTTTCCAACAAATCTTATATCACCTCATTCCGATATCGAATGTGAAAGTTATCGTCAAAATACCGAAATTTATTTTTCTAGTCAGACTAGGTTTCCAGGTTCGGTTCAAACTGGTTTACTTTAGGTTCGGTTCAGACTGTAGATACCTAATTTACTTGAGGCGATATCATCCTCCAAATTAGTTTTGACTTATTGGGCTCATTAGATTTGACATATATTAGGGAGGCAGGCATTGCCTCTCTGAACTATTTAATATGGAGGGGTTACCCTCAAGTCAACTTTTATAGTTGAATAAATAAGGTATATGTATCCCCAAGTTGATTTTATTTTCAAAGTTTATTCAAATAAAGTAAACCCCTATAATTAATTAAGCTTGTGGCTTATTGAGACATGAAACTTTTTTATGTGTCTACATGATCACAAATCATTTTTCAAAAGATCTATTTTTATAATTACATAAATAAAAATATAATTATAGTACAATAAAATATTTGTAACTATAGTTGTATCTATGTAATCAGTGGACATAACTCCACAACATACATTGAGATTTGTACTTCTAACTGACGTATCGTTTGGATACCATTTTCTTTGCTCTGACACACTGTCTAGCAAAGCAACATGAAGTTTGGGCCTTTCTATTCTCAGGTTTGGTTTGTAAATAGAAAATGGGAAATGAGATGTAGAAAATAGATCCACATGAGATAGTGGAAAAGGATCCATTTCCAACCAAACCAAAGAGAGATAGGCTGAAAACTAATTATTGTTGAATAAACAATACTCTCCCTCATGTGTTTTCTTCAATGGGATTCTTTTTTGGGGGAGAAACTAGGAGCAGTTGAATAAACAATGCTTTCAACCATTTTGAGTTGATGATGGAGTCCCATGAATATTGATCATTGTTGGATGACTTTGGAGTTGACTTTGTGAAATTTGCTTCTTGTCTTAAAAACATATCTTTTTTTGGCATATCTTTCTCTAATTATCAAATTGCTATGAATTGACAAATTTTAGAGTTGAAATTGGAGTTTTGCGAAGTTTGCTTCTTCTCTCTGCCCTATTTCTACACTGACTCTGGAAGTTCATTTAGGTATTTTCTTGGGCTTTATTGAGTTATTTGTTGATTTTTCAAAGTTAATTACTATTTTTTGGCAATTGTTTTGTGAAATATAATTTTTATTTGTTGTTGCCTGCTGGCTATATTCGCCTCTTACTTCACCCTATCATGTAACTTTCCATATACCCTTTTGCGATTGATGTCAATGTATATTTTGTTGTGAACCTGATCAACAATGTCGCGCACCTATACGGAAGCATGCACGCGCACACCGAACAAGTCTGAGATCACTAAGATGAAGAGAACCACACACAAGCACAATCCAATCCAAATACGATAAATCCAAACCAAACACAGAGATATACGCGGTTCGACAATTTGCTTACGTCCACGGGGAGAGGATGGGAAGATTCCACTAAATCAAGGAGAGTACAAAAGGGTTATAATCACACAAAATCACTCCAACTAACCCTCATTCAAAGCTCTCAACTTGCTCACAATATCTCCCTCTCACAATGCTCAAATCTCTTATATCTCTTCTATATTGAACCCTAGAAAATCGTGTCCCTATTTATATCCAAACAGAAACTCAAACGAACCAGAAAACCGTCGATGTGTTGACTCATGATAAGCATGAGTCGACTCATGCCAAGTGAGTCGACTCATAACTGAGGTGAGTCGACTCGTCAGAAACTTTATACAAAATGGCTAGGTTTCGTGAGTCGACTCATGACACGCATGAGTCGACTCAACCTGATGAGTCGACTCATGTGCATGTATGAGTCGACTCACGGGCTGAAAAACGAAAAAACTAATTTTTTCTGATTTTCTCCACAATTCTCTACCTCGGCGAAATTTTGCCAAAACTGAGCCAACACCAAATAAAGAGTATCAATGCATCATCTCTCCAAACACAGCTGTACCAACATGTTTGCCTATGTACCCCCTCTCCCAAGGGATCAAGCCGCCCGTAGTTCATCCTAATGACCGCCAACGGCCTCAACAATCACGAATATGCAACAAGTTTCGACGGTGATCAAATTTATTGCTCGGAACCACCTTAGTGAGCATATCTGTTGGATTATCCTTCGTGTGGACTTTCACAATCTTCACATCACCATCTTCAAGAACATCCCGAACGAAATGATAACGAACATCAATGTGCTTCATCCTTGCATGAAAAACATGATTCTTCGCCAAATAGATAGCACTCATGCTATCACAATGAATGGTGACGGACCGCTATGATATACCAAGTTCCTCCAAAAGTCCCCGAAGCCAAATAGCCTCCTTTACAGCCTCCATAATCGTCATATACTCTGCCTCCATCATAGACAAAGCTACCATCGACTATAAGGTACATCTCCAATACACTGGCGTACGGGTCAAAGTGAACACATACCCTATTGTAGACCGGCGCTTATCCAAATCCCCGACATAATTCGAATCAACATAGCCAATGCATAGTTGCCCACTTATAGTGTCCCACTCATAAACCAAATAACATTGACGTACCTCTAATGTACCTCAAAATCCATCTCACGGAGTCCCAATGACCCACTCCTGGATCGTGCATGTATCTCAAAACCATGCTCACCGCCTGTGACAAATTCGATCTTGTACATATCATCGCGTACATCAAGCTCCCAACCGTGCTCGCATATGGAGTCTTCAACATCAACTCTTGATCTTCAACTGACTTCGGTGAAAGACCAGCTGAAAGCTTCAAATGGGCTCCCAATGGTACATTAACTGGATTCATATCCATGCAAACATGAAATCGCTGTAAAACCTTCTTCAAATAAGCCATCTGTGTCATACAAATTCTACCCTTCTTCTTGTCTCTGCCAATCTCCATCCCTAAAATGCGCTTCGCCTCACCCAAGTCCTTCATCTCAAACTCATTTGAAAGCTAAACTTTTAACTCATCTATAGCCGAATTGGAAATAGAGGCAACCAACATGTTATCAACATAAAGCAACAAATAAATATATGCACATCCTCTCAACTTGAGAAAATACATGAAAGGATTAAACTGGCTCTGAATGTACGAATGACCAAGCATAAAACCATCAAACTGCCTATACCACTGTCTAGGAGACTGCTTCAATCCGTATAGCGATTTCTTTAACCTGCAAGCCAACTTATCTTTCCCTACAGCTCGGAATCCCAATGGCCGAGTCATATATATTTCTTCATCAAGATCACCATAAAGAAATGCAGTCTTCACATCCAACCGATCTAACTCTAATTCATACTGTGCCACCAAAGCTAGCAAAATCCGAATAGAAGAATGCTTCACCACCGGAAAGAAAACCTCATTATAGTCAATACCTTCCTCCTGTACATAGCCCTTCACAACCAACCTAGTTTTGAACCTCGATAGAGTGCCCTCAATGCCCTCCTTCTTCATGTATACCCACTTACAACCAATCGCCTTCCACCCCTTTGGAAGCTCAACAAGCTCCCATGTGTCGTTCTTATGAAGAGACTCAATCTCCTCTTGCATAGCTATCTACCACGAATCAACCTCCAAACACTACTCGGCCTCTCTAAAAGTAGTAGCTATCATCTCATCGATACTCTCTACTGGAAGTGCATACACAACTGTGTCGGCATACCGTGCTGGCACACGTATGCATGTCCTCTATCTTCGAACCATAATAGAATCCTGAACCTGAGTCGTCGGTCCCTGATCCTGCACATCAGTATACGCAACTGTGTCGGCATACCGTGCTGGCACACGTATGCCTGTCCTCTATCTCCGAACCATAATAGAATCATGAACCTGAGTCATCGGTCCCTGATCCTGCACATCAGTACCCGTATCCTCCGTGTCATCGTCGTGCTTATCTGGCGTCACCTCAGTCGGCACTCTAATGGATACTACACTATCTAGATACTGTGGAGCTGCATCGATCTCCACTACCTGTGATATCTCCTCTGTCGGGTCGCTCTCCACCTGATAAGAGCTAGAAAGCTTCAAGATAGAAGTCTCATCAAATGTGACGTCCCAACTCAGCACAATCTTCCTATCAACTGGATCCCATAGCTTGTATCCCTTGGCACCACGCTTGAATCCTACAAACATGGTCTTCCTAGCTCGAGGTTCTAATTTATCTGTTCTAACATGATAATATGCAGGGCATCCAAATACCTTGAGCTAGTCATAGTCATGTGTTGTCTCTCCTAACCACATCTCCATAGGGGTCTTCCCCTTAATTGCAGATAAAGGCAGCCTATCAATTAGATGGCTCGCATATGTAGGTTCCTCAGCCCAAAAGATCTTCTCCAAACCACTTTGCGTCAATAAGCATCGGACATTCTCCAGTAAAGACCGATTCAGCCTCTCTGCCACTCCATTCTGCTGTGGTGTATGACTAACTGTGAAGTGTCTCTCTATGCCTTCGTCTCGACATAGCTGTTGAAAGGGGTCTGAAATGTACTCGCCGCCGTTGTCGGATCGTAACATCTTGATCTTTCTCCCAGTCTGTAGTTCTAATCTCTTCTTTCACTCCACAAATAAATCTAGGACTTCATACTTATGCTTCATGGTGTACACCCAACAATGCCTAGAATAGTCATCAACAAACGTGATGAACCAATGTCGACCATCAAGTGATGCCATCTTGGTGGGACCCCAAACATCTGTGTACACGTAGTCCAAGATGCCCTCATCCTATGAATAGTAGTCCCATACTTCATCTTTGTTTTCTTGCCAAGAACACAGTGCTCACAGAAATCCATTTGTCCACTCTTAGCTCCTTTTAATAGCCCCTGCTTGCACAAAACCTGCAGTGACTTCTCTCATGTATGCCCCAACCTATAGTGTCAAAGCCTGCTCATGTCCGCCTCTGCAATAGCTGAAGCAACCTGGCTAACCTCGGTGCTCCCCTTTAGATAATATAAGTTCCGACTGCAGACTCCCTTCATCACCACTAAAGATCCCTTAGTAACATTTGTTACATCGTCCTCAAAGGTCACCTTGAATCCCTTCGCCTCCAAAGCTCTAATAGGAATAAGATTCTTCTTCAGCTGAGAAACGAATCTCACCTCCTTCAATTCGCGGACTACCCCATTGTGCATCCAAATCTGTACGGTACCTATCCCACAAATGTCACAGGATTGATCATTTCCCATGATAACAACACCCCCATCAAGTCTCTCAAATGATGCAAACCAATCTCGTCTAGGGTCACATGATAAGTAGTACAAGAATCAAGCATCCAATCCGATGCATCCAAATGGTTCACCTCCGGAGTAATCAAAAGAGAAAAACTCGAATCATCAGAATCATCGTCTTTTGCAATATTCATCTCATTGGCCTTCGGGCCCTTTTTCTTGCTATTCTCCTTTTCTTTGACCTTTGGACAATCTCTTTTCTAATGCCCTTGTTCCTTACAGAATGCACATTGGTTCTTTCCTAGCTGATGATGACCTCTTGACTTTGACCTTCCTCTATTTCCACCTTTCGGATAGGGCTTCTACCTCTTGTCGACAAGGCCTCTCCTGAAGTACTAGCACGAGAAGTCTCCTTATCCTTCCTCCTCAAATCATAGTTCGTCAATGTGTTAATCACTTCATTATAAGTGATAGAAGATCTCCCGTTCAACAAAGTAAGCATGAATGTATCATACTCCTCACCCAGTAAGGAGCCTAAAAGAATAATAGCCTTGTACTCATCCGTGATCTTCTCATCCACGTTCGCTAAGTCTGACAACAACTTAGTGTAGTTGTTCACATGAGCGCAAGCGAGGTGCCTCTGGACATCTGAAATCTGAATAATCTTTACAGCAAGTGCAAACGATTCTCAACACTCTTCGTAAGGTACTTATTGTTGAGAATTTGTCACGCTCCGCTTCCCAAAATACTCAGGAATCGGAATATGAACAAGTCCGCGACGTATTAGATTAAGAAGAAATATACACTATTTTTTTTCTTTTTTTTTCTTTTCTTCTCAATCTAATACGCTAAGCGTCAAATACGTAAATCTTAATCACAGGTCCCCGATCACAATAGCAAGAATATAAAGATAATCCAGAATAAGAAATAAACATATCATCCATAGTAAATCATCCCAGACATAAAAATACGGGTCAAACATACCCTTATTACAAAAATGATCCAACTAGGAATAAAAACACATAGTCTAAGATAAAAGAAAACTACTGGTAAAATAACTAAATCCATCATCAAACTAAGGAAAACACTATAAAGAGTTCTAATGTTTATCAGCTACTGCAGAAAAGAAAAACACGTCTAGGCTTCAGTTTGATCTTCCACTCCATCGGAAGGACATTTCGGCTGGGCATACACTGGCTCAACTGCATCATCGAACTAAACCTGTTCATCTCCTAAGTCTGACGCACACCAGAGAAAAACAGGTGTACGTCAGCGTGTATGGCACACGGTAAGATCTCACATGAACAAATAAAACGGTCGTATGACCCATGCTATGACAGTAATAATACTAATATGAAAGACAATGGTACATGTAACTAGAAATCTAATAATAACATACAGCTATGCGAAAACGGTAACTGGGTCGAATACTAATCATCCTAAGACTCACTGGTCCATCTCTCAAATAGGTCCAAGTTTGCATTACCGGAAGACTGACTGTTCATCATCCCCTACGCGCATCTAATCTCACGAAACAGGTGGCTAGAGGACTACACGCAATCCGATCTCGGCCCGGTCCGGACTCAGGCAAAGCTCAGGTGACGAAACAGGTCACGGATCCAAGTGGCGAAACAGGTCACTTGGTCCATCAAACCAACCCCAGGACAAAACAGGTCTCTGGTGTGGCCTGGAAGTTAAGTCAACAATCACATTCGATTATGCGAACTAAGACTTTCCTAACCCAACTCTTTTCGTTTTTCTCAATCAACCATAATCTTCACTGAAACTCGGGTTCACCATCTATCTCAGTTAACGCACTCACATATGTCACTAAGTCTGTTCATGACGCACGAGGCCACTAAGTCATGAACTACTAAGGTTCTTAACACATCAACAGATCATGAATATAGTAAGGCATGTTAAACATGATTACGTAGGTTTATGAAACAGAAAAGAGAACTGTAATGAACATGAAATGCATAAACAAAATACAGCATGAATATAATACATGAGTGGACTTTATTATTATCGTACCGTTAGGATGTCCGAACTCCTCATACAAATTATCCGTACTTATGTATCCTCTAATATAATAATACGGTAAAAAGAAAACTAGAAACCGATGTCGTTTTGCACATGAAATGCCGCGCTCTACGACGATCAGTCATACTATCATAAATAATAATATTCTTTTTCAAAAAATTATTCTTTAAAACTATTTCTCATTATAACTAATTTAAAATAACAAGGATTTATATAATATAATATAATAATTCCTTTCTGCATGAAATGTAATATTTTTCTATTTTATAAATTTTTCTTAATTAATTTCTTTTCGATAATATTTCATAATTTCTAATTTAGCACATAACCTGTCATTTCATGTCCGAAAAACATTATTAATCTAATTTTCACGATGCGCTCGCAATCATCATTCCATGCAGATATTCAAAAATACGCATTAATCACAATAATAATTTAACTATATGTAATCATCATGCTAACAACAATATTACCCTAAAATAATTTATCTATATCCAATCATCATAATATCACGATATTAGCCATTAATTAAAAATAAGGTAAATGCGAGATCTTGTCTGCGACGTAGATCGGATCCGACGTGAGAAGCGGGGTTCGGCGGCTCGGGCTGACAGCGACGACTCGACGGCGGGGGCTGATGGGTCGGAGGTGGGCGTGGAGCTCGGCTGTCGGGGCAGGATCTGGTGGTGCCGATCAGAGGTGAGAGCGACGACGCGGTTGCGGTCGGAGAAGGGCGGCGGTTCGGAGCTCGGGTGCAGGCGGGGTTGATGGGTGTGGTGGCGGTCAGGGAGGAGGAGCTCGCGGTCGGTGGGTTGAGGCGCTGGAAGGGCAGCTTGGGGCTGACGGCGAGGTCGGGTTCGAGGGCTGCTGCGGCGGCGAGAAGGCGGAGGCCGACGAGTTCCTGACTGTCGGCGAAGTGGCGGCGGTTCTCGGCTTGGGGCAGCGGCGAGGTCGGTCGACGAGGAGGAGGCCGGAGGTGAGTACGGAGGTCGGCGGCGGTGCGGTCGAAGGTGGCGGTTAGGCTGAGGTCGGGCACGGGTGAGGTTGTTGTTTGGGTTTTCTGGAATTGAGAGAGAACGAGAGAGAAGATGGAGGAGAGAGAGGAGATGGTGTGTTGTCGAATTGTGAGAGGGAGAGATAAATGTATTATTAGAGAGAGAGAATCACGTGAGAGAAAATTTCGGAATTTGTTTTTTTAAAAGGAATGAGTTTAAAAGTTGATTAGAAATTGATTTGGGAGGGATTAGGAATTGATTAGGGAGTGGTTATGGAAAGAATTCAAATGGAAGAAAAATAAGAGAGGGAAAAAATTCAAAAATTTCACATAATATTCTGAATCATATTAATAATTAATTAACAACCAAAAATCTTTTTATTTATATTTATATACTACTGTACTATGCTCAGGTTTACATCAATAATAATAAGGTCATTAATAATATTAGTCACCAAATGATTATATATAAAAATCACTAAACCGTATATTAGTATTTAGAAGAATTAATAAATACAAGACTATATATTTTATTAATTATTTATTTTGAAAACTAGGAAAATTCTAGAAATTAGGAAAAATATTAATAAAATATAATAAAATATTTTAAATACTAGAAAAATTGTTTAAATACGTATCGAAAAATAACGGTTGTTACAGAATTTCCCACATCTTCATTGCAAACGTCATCTCAATCACATCATATTCCAGCTTTTGTTCCAAACAAGACATGATCACCCCATAAGCGTTCATATTCATCTTTTCTCATATCTCTTCTTCATATTTAGGTGGCCTCTTATTGACCATGATGGTCTCCTCCAAATTTTGAGCATTGAGCGCATCCTGTACGTCACTCATCCACAAATCAAAATTGATTTTGCTGTTATATTTCACCACACTAATCTTAGTGTTCTGAAAACCAACTTGAACTGTACCCGTCATCTTGTTGTTTTCACCAACTTCTTCACCCATAATCACAAACTCCAAATTGCAAAGAAAGATTCAAACTTTATAGAATTTAGAAGTTACCTAACTGAACCCTAGATTGGATTCCAAATAGAACTCCTAACCACACGAGGAAAGCGAGATCTTCAACGGTAACTTCAAACCCTAATTCCACCGAAGCCTAGAAATCCAAGAACCAAGCTTCCAATTGAATCTTCCTCCACCTAATCCAAAACCCTAGATCTGAAATCTGAGCTCTGATACCACTTGTTGTGAACCTGATCACCAATGTCGCACACCTATGCGGAAGCGTGCACGCGCACACCGAACGAGTCTGAGATCACTAAGAAGAAGAGAACCACACATAAGCACAATCCAATCCAAACCAAACACGGAGATATACGTGGTTTGGTAATTTGCCTACGTCCACGAGGAGAGGATGGGGAGATTCCACTAAATCAAGGAGAGTACAAAAGGATTATAATCACACAAAATCATTCCAACTAACCCTCAATCAAAGCTCTCAACTTGCTCATAATATCTCCCTCTCACAATGCTCAAATCTCTTATATCTCTTCTATATTGAACCCTAGAAAATCGTGTCCCTATTTATATCCAAATAGAAATACAAACGAACCAGGAAACCGTCGATGAGTCGAGTCCACTCATGACAGGCATGAATCGACTCATGCCAAGTGAGTCGACTCATAACTGAGGTAAGTCGACTCGTCAGAAACTTCATACAAAACGGCTGGGTTTTGTGAGTCGACTCATGACAGGCATGAGTCGACTCAATCTGATGAGTTGACTCATGTGCATGTATGAGTCGACTCACGGGCTGAAAAGCGATAAAAACTAATTTTTTCTGATTTTCTCCACATATTTGACTTGTCAACTGACTCCAACAATATTACTGTGTATTATTCTATGAAATATCTCACAGTAGTCTCATTCTTTAAATAGTTCTTGTTTTTTCTCCGAGGCATATTTGACTTGTATTCCTCTTTTTTCTCCGAGGCATATTTGACTTGTATTCCTCTGGCTCATTATGTGTATGTTCTGCATTCTACTTATCTGTATGCAGATGTTTTAACCTACCTAGCTCTCTAATTAATTCTAAATCATAGAGATAATTATCTTTCCTTTTTTTATTTGTGTGCTTATAATTTGGGTTTCTAGTTCTTGAAGTGGTCTTTTGTTTCTATTTCTATTCGTAGGCGTAGATTTGTAGTCTTGATCCATTTTGTATAAACTGAATTTTGTTGAACATGTTGGTTTCTTTTTCATGGATCTATCACCAAATGAGGAAATGTAATCATCTAGGTTTAGTTACGTTTAGGTTGCTGAAGTAATTTATTCATGAAGTTGATCTGCAGACATCAACACTTTTGCATTGCATTCCTTTCTTATAGAGGCCTTAATCATGTGGAAATTCAATTTAGATGATTCTCTCTGCCTTTGTATAGGCTACAACATTCTTAAGTTTCTTTACAACAAATATCATGCATTTTATTTTTAGCCCTTTATGGAATCAAGTACATTCTATAGAAAATTGAAAATGTTGACGTTAATAGCTAGTGAATATTAAGATGAAGTCATTTCTTGTAAATATTAAATTTTAACCAAAGAAGTTATGAATTACTGATTAGTTAATCTCTTACATGTTATCTACATATTAACCAAAGAAGTTATGAATTAGTGATTAGTTAACCACAACAAATATCCTTTGGTGCAACATTTGGTTTTATGGTTGAATAGTTCATATTTGTCAGTTGAAGCAGTCAATTGTGTTATTATTGTTTCATTTGAATTATTCCTTATTATCGTCTAAGTATTGAAATGATGGTATTTACTTTATGTATATATTGTTGATGGACGGTGATGGGAAATTTGTTCATGAAGAGACTCTTGTTAAAATGTGTCAAGGGGTTGTACTATAAATTTTCATGTTAGTGATTACATTCATGGTGAGAATCTAAGCTAGACATAAAACAATTCGTAGTGATCCAAGTGAGGACAAATAAAGCAGGATAAAAATAGAATTGAACACATAGAGCTTATATATATAATGGTTTTAGTGATAGTTGTGTAAACTACATTAGAATGAGGAGTGATACTTTATGAAACTAGCAACTATCATAAGAAAAAAATGGGCTACTAAAAGACTCAATGAATGTAATAGTAGAAGAGCAGCTTATCATGACATTAAACATTTTGGGTTATAAATCTAAAAACCGTATTGTGAGGTCTTATTTTATTAGACCAGGGGAGACAATCAATAGATACTTCAACAATGTATTAGAAGCAATAATTTACCTATGTGGACGCTGCATGAGACAAGCTCCTAATGATGTTCCACAAGAGATCCATGCTAAACACTATACTACCCTTATTTCAAGGTATACTACACTTTAATATATAGTTATATGTATATTCAATAAAAACATATATTAACTTAATAATTTGATATAGATATTATAGGATTGCATTTGTATGATAGATGAGACTCATGTTGATGCAAATACTACTGATTAATCTTATTGCATGACTTTGACGCCGTAAATGTGTTGCAAAAAATATGATTGCAGTTTATACCCCAAAGAAGCTATTCACATATGTGTTAGCAGGTTAGGAGGGGTCAACAAATGATTATATGATTCTCTAAGATGCATTAATTAGATCACAACCACATGGATTGAGAGTCTATGATGGTAATTGTTTAAATTTTTAACCTTTAATAATTTTCATTTTAGTATGCAAACTTGACTTATTTATAACTTTTCTTAAACAAGTTGTAGACAAATACTATTTGTATAATGCTAGATACCCGACCATGCCGGGTTTTATCTCCCTATATCAAGGTGTTCCATATCATTTAAAAGAACATACTAGCAAAACAGCTAAGAATAGAAGGAGATTATTCAATCTAAGGTATTCTTCTTTGGGGTCTAAGATAATGAGCTCATGCAACAAATGGTAGATGATGTGAAAGTATTTAGCTCATCAATAAAGAATGTAAATATGCATTGGACCAAAAAGTTATCCAAGGTCATATATGCTCAATATACGACTTTCATGTTGATAAGCTAGATGCATTCTATCGTCATCTATCTATTAATGAGAATGAATCAAGAGTTTTTATGGGCATATTTACGGTAGGTCAAAAAGGGATGATTAACTCCTTTCTTTTCAATGAGGGTTGAAGAATGGTATATTTTTGGGTTGAGGTGGTATTTTAAGATTCTCACTTCTTACATACTTGTTAAATCCACTTACTTTTGGGTAAAGACTAAACTTACTTATTTTGAGGGGAACATTTGATTTTGTAACTATATGTGGGTGCTATATTTTGGATCTATCAAACTTTTTGATGATAGTAAACATTATTATAATAGGTGTAGGTATCAATTTTTACCTATAGGTTCCCGCACGCAGCTCAAGACAGAGAGAATATGATGAACATCGTTATCCGAGTTAAGGAGGATTATTTGATATCGGCAAGCAGATGAAGTGAGTCGATGAAACATACGAGTCAACGGAATGATAAAATATGTAGAACAACAGAACAAGACAAGTCCGAAGAAGTCGGAAGGTGCAAAACGCCTTGGAATGACTCTGTAACGCCCCGCCCCGGAAATCCCGGAGTCGGTACGCTATTAGATCTGATGGACTGGCCTCACAAACCACCACATGTCTTTTCAGCACGTTTTGTCCTCACTCACGCGCTCCCTGGAAAACTTCCCAGGGGGTCACCCATCCTAGAATTTCTCCAGGCCAAGCACGCTTAACTTTGAAGTTTCTAAGAGTTGGGTTCCCGAAAAGAAGATGCATCTTGGTGGTATGAGTATTCCAATCAAATCTATCAATACTAATCACATCACCCTCTCAAGGGTTGGGGTATTACAAACTCCCCCACTTAAACTCGCAACGTCCTCGTTGCGCCAAATCATATCATCCAAGACCGTACCATCCGTGTGAGATTCTAGA